>QVNV01009235.1:0-78596 GCA_014825455.1 Pseudomyrmex pallidus
CTCCTCCTCCTCCTCCTCCTCCTCCTCCTCCTACACAACGAACATATCTACCTCCACCTCGACCTACACGACCACCTCCAAGACCTACACGACCTCCTGCTACATATTTACCACCTCCAGGTACTCCAAGGCCACCTGCAGTATCGACACCTGCACCCACGTATTTACCACCCTACGGTCAAGGAGGTGTTTCATCTTTGCCTGACACTTCTTCCAGTGGTTCAGGTTTTTCAGCCGGTTTTCCAGGTACTGGTGTAGTAAAATTAAGTGGTCCAGCTGGCAGTTCAAGTTTCGCGGGTGGTTCCTCTTTTCCTGTTGCTTCTTTTGATGGTTCAGGTTTCCCAGATGGTTCTACTAGTTTTCCAATTACTGGTGTAGTAAAGTTAAGTGGTCCAGCTGGCGGTTCAAGCTTTGCAAGTGCCTCGAGCTCTGCCAGTGCAGACAGCTCAGTCAGCGCGACAGCCGATCAGCCAACTTATCAGAGTCAATCCACTCCTTTTGTGTCCATCCCTGCTACAACGAGCTCTGGTTCTTCGAGCTCATTCGCGGGTTAATCCTTTCCCTGCACCAAGATATTCTTCGTTTATACCTTTACCTCCTTCGCCTACAGCAGGATATCGTTAGTTTTTTGTACTTCGTATTGTTACGCTTTTTTAACGAATAAGACACAGATGTACATTTAGTCTTCAACAAGACAAACAAGGAGAGGGAAAAATAAACGTATAAGTTTAAAGACATTTCTTTTGTTTAAAAGATTAACTGTATGAGCAATAAATTAATATAACATATATCTAGTAGCACCAGAATGAGAGAAAGTGAACGGTCTTACGGAAATTAAGTTTATGTGAAGTTCTATATATGTGGAAACACATACCGGTCATATAATTTTATATATAAAGAGATACTCTCAAGACTATTTACTCGCATTTGTCTACAAACATTTAACAATTATTCGCCAAACATACATAAACCACTTTTAATTACGTCTCGTATGAGGAAGACGGGGGGATGATGACTCCGTAACAATTCACCAGAAACGATCAGCGATGTTTATCTGGTAGAAAACTACGAATATTGCGTGTGCAAGATTAAACTATGAGATGTGACACGTCGGCAGTGTAGGCGGCGGGCGATAACCGAATGTCGTCGGAGCGGGAGATCGGTCGTTGCCTCAGATCGCTGTCGCCAGGCCAGGCACGACCAGGACTACGTGTTCCTATATTTGATCTTGCGACTGTGTCGACGGCCAGACTCACGGTCGCCGGATCGTTCAGACCGTTGCTCTGGATTCTCCGCTGCGTGGATCCTATCGATGCTCGCAGAGTCTTGCGCTTCTGCTCATAATACACGAGAGTCAAATAAAGAAATTGAAACTTTTCAACACGTTTTGCGAGAAGAATTATATGAAACTCATGAATTAACGACTATAAATGACTGATTCAAATCTATTGTTATTTATATCTTGAAATGAAATTTTGTTTATCATTTCTCTTTAACATAAAATCAGCTGATGAACTTACCTCGATCATTCCCCGCCACTTGTCAGCCGCGTGTCTCGCTAGTTCCATCTTTCTCTGCTTGCGTATCTGATGCTTCTTGTATGCCATCTCGATTATGATCAGACCCACCCCGCCGCCGATACCGACGCCAACGACGATGAACACACCGGCCATGTTCTCCAGGCCGAGTGTGTTCGGCGTCTTCTCAAATTGCTCGCATTGTTGTACGTTACCATGTAAAATCCAGTGATTATCGAGACTCTCCATAAAACCACCTGTAAAAATTAGTTTTGTGTTTCAAGAGTTACCAAGAGTTATCAAGATTTATATATAACAAATTAATGTTCTCACTCTCATGGAAATCTAAAATCGCCAGTGTAACAGCATCCGCCCACGGTGAGCCTTTTTGCAAACCAATTCCGTAACCCGACCGGCCGAACAGTTCACCCGCTGTCACCAGTTCGCAATCCTGAGCAGCTTCGAATTCCAGTCGCGAGCTGTCCCAGATAAACGCCATTAATTTTCTGTAAAGAGAAACAATTTCAGAAATTTTAGAAATTCTATACTGTGTGCACCGACTACATCAGAAGCGATTCATTGTATTTTTTCTTTTTATACATATACTCACCCGATTTTTATGTCGCGTATCGCGTCTTCAGCGGTGTCGTAATTATTCGCCTCCATCGTGCGATACATATTGGACAACTCAACCTGACGTCGGAAATACATGTCCACGGCGGATCCCTTCACTGTCGCGCACGTCAAGTTCTCCATTGTGTTTCTGAGCTTTACGGAAAAAAACCACGGTGATTATTTAACATTGTTTATTTTTTGCCATTCCGATGTTATATATCATTTTTACAGCAAAAACGGATTAATTGCTTACTTACCCGGGCGTCGTTGATACCGGTGAGTTTGGTCTTAGGCCGTTCCAACACGAGAAACGCGGCCAAGTTGGCGGTGTACGATGCGACAATGATCATAGCGAATCCGGCCCATACCATTCCCAGCACGCGTGCGGAAAAACTTCGCGGAGTGCCTGTATAAATTTAGCAATACTGATTTCCATCTGTATGTGTAAAGTTAAAAAACAAAAAGAAAGAGATATCCTTACCTTCTCCTATACCGCTGTTCAACAATACTCCCCAGGCGAACCAGATAGCGCTGGACAGATTGAGGGCGTCTTCCTCGGTCCCGTCGGTGTTGGCCAATTTGAACCTGCCGAACGGTGAAAATCGGTCGAGCAGGTACAAGACCAGCGCCACCACGTGCACCGATACCATTACCAGAATCCAAAGAGTATTGCTGAACGGTTGCAAGAAGGACACCAGAGTGGACGACCTTGAAGGCTGATCAAATATTCGTGCTTTTTATCTACTCATTTTCTAAATACTCTAAACTCCGTTATTAAAAAAAGCAACAACTTATGATTCCAGCGTTGCGAAATGTGACACGCGTACCTTCTTCTCCAGAATAGTGATGCCCTGATATTTGAACGGTTTGCTAAACTCGATGAACTCGGCGCGTTCGGGGTTGATCGTTAACGGCGCGACGATCATGTCAGCCCGTTCGTTCACTATCTCGCCGATGAGACCGGTCCATTCTTTCTTTCCGCCGACTTTAAAATATCATCAAAATGTGAAAATAGAGAAATAAACAAAAATAATGACCATTTTTAAATATAATTTTCTTCCACTGCTTACTCGAACTGTTCTTGATTACGTAGCTGCCGAATTGACCGTCGGGTGACAGAGCCAGACTGTACGTGAAGTTAATCATCTTCGACAACTCCTTCAGCAAATCTATACAGTATCCTTTGCAGCAAAACATCGTCGATGCTGAGATAAAAAAGTCACGAACATGTTTATTACAATTTTATTTTATATTCCGATAATTATCAGGCTTTGAATAAGTTTGACTTTCGTACTTTCGTTGTTCTCCGTCGTGTTGAAGTGAGGACACGCGATTTCCTCCGGCAGACACTTGATCTCGTCGTCGAGCATCTCGCGAACGTACACGAACGGTTTCTCCTCGATGGTCAGCACCTTCAGATGCGTCGGTATCATGAATCCCTCGGGTTTGGTCTTCGAACGACCCGGCCATATGATATTGGACTCGTTCACTCGCAGCTTCATCTTAGTGCCGTTCTACACATTTTTTTCGACGATATTTATACGAAAAAAAAAAAAAAATAATAAAATAATAATATAATTTACATGTTGGAAACGTGAATATTGTTATTACAAATCTTTGTAAGATTTACTCACGGTGGGGTAAAAGTACTGGCCGACGGACACCTGGGTCTTATTATTGTCTGGACCGTAGTGGATATTAATTATGTCGTATTCAGCGTATATGCGGTCGCCATTATCGTCAAATGCTACTCGACCCGTTTGACCGTAAGGCACTACCTCTTTGCGAATGTATCTAATTGAAACAAGAGGAATAACAGTGAGAAAAAATTTTTTTCCAAACTTTCTAAACACACTTGAAATGCCAAAAAAAAAAACCGAAAACACATTTTATCGTACTGGAAGAGATTCTTGCCGGTTTCCCATATGGAACCGGAATCGCTGCAGTCCTTCGGCGCTTCGGTGATCTTCTCCGTCTGATTCATTCGTCGTAGCGCGGACACGAGCACGTGTCTGTAAGAAATGAGAGAACAATTTTTCTTTTTTCAGAACGCAACCGTGTATTGCGAAATTTTATTCACATGTTACGCGACAAAAGATAACGTGGATACACTGACAGGCTATCGGTGATGTGCGAATTCTCCTCGGTGGCGTTGATCAGCTTCAATCCCAGTAAACCTTCAGGCACGTTCGGCGCGTCCAACGCCTGTTCGGTGACGATCCACACGTAGCCGGTGCCCGTCATGTTCAGAGCCGCGGCGTCTCTGAAGATCACTCTCGCGTCCGTTTTCCTGTTTTTTGTTCATCTTACTTTAACCGTCGCTATGTACGGAACTGTTTATCGCGTTGAAGTTTTTAAAACCGAACAAAATTATTCTGCATCGTGCGACGAACACTTACGAAGCATACATGAGACAGACCCTCGCCTGTGCGCCTTTCATGTCTATCAGTTGCTCCACAAAGCTGTCCAATCCCGGTTCAAATTCGATCACCAATTCAACCTGAAACGTATTTGTTCAATAATAACATTACAATAATATAACGCGTATTAATTTTCATATAAAAACATATGCAGAGTAAACCACACAAAACGATTTCTCTTTAAAAAAAATTAACAACCCTGGCAACGAAAAAAACTAAAACATCAGAGAGATGCGAGAGATTAAACGTGCGTACGTGCACTTTGATTTCTACATCCTCCTCCAAATTTTGCGACGTCGTCTGAAAACGTCCGAGCAGCGCGCGACCGTCCGTATCAGAGCTATGAATAAAGATGATCTTCATGTAGTTGAAGTGCTTCAGCAACTCCACCCAAACGTCCGCTTGATGCGAGTACGGCGGTACCGTGCGCAAAAATGACACGTGAATGTTCTGAAAAGATTATCATGCGCGAGTTTCACAAGGCAATAAGTTGCTAAATCAATTGCTTCTTCTATTTTATTTTATTGAAGTAAGAAACATTTTCGCAATACATACGTACTTTGTCCGAGAAAGCCGAGTCTCGGGACGAGATGCCGATCACGGGTATGTGATAAAAACCGCTGGTGTAGGAAACCGCGGCCGGCGATAAGTCGCCGGTGAGCGGATGGGACACCACTATTGCGTACACCTGTTTAGCTATCAGAGATTTGCAGACACTCAACGCGGTTCTAATAGGATTGGAGTCCATCTCTATCACCGTGGTCTCGTACGTCACTCCTTTATTTACATATTGATTATCAAAATTCAGATGCTGAAAAAAAAAAAAAATCAAAAGAATATACAGATAGAGATCTATCAGAACTCGTCTGAATTTTCAATGATTGTTTCCAAGTTCTTACGTTGATTGTGTACTGAAAGTGTTCTTTGCTCTTGTTGTTCGAAAGCACCCCGCCTATGTTGAAGTAACTTGGATTGTTATGATGGGCCGTGTAGGCGGTGACGAATCTTGAGCGCGGCGCATTGTGCAGGAAGATAAAAAGAAGCGACAGCACGGTTCTTACGTGTAATCTCATTGTTGCGCGAACCTGCGAACAAGTCCACGCGAAAAGCTGATGAGTTTTTCGGCGCGCAAAAACGCGTTTCTTAAAAATTGAAACAAAGTTTTCTTCCGAAAAATTATCAAATATAAAAAAACAACGAATTTTTAATTACTAAAGTTCACTGATCTTCATTGTTTTTCAAATATATTTCTGAAACAATTTGACCCTTTCCAAGATACGTGAGTAAATAGCCACCGCCCTTCTTGCGCCTTTTCAATTAATTGTCACAATAGCAAAACACAAACTTCCGGAAACAGATGGAAGTGCATATTGAAATGAAATTACGAAAGATCTTATTAATTAGATCAATTTTTGTCCAACTTTTGATAATACTTTGAATTTACAAAACTTTTAATTTTTCGAACCTTTTCTTTCCGTTTCTCTCCCTTTTTCTCTCCGCGCGCGTGCATCGATTAAAAATATATCGCAAACAAAAATATAACATGATGCAAAACCGAGAAAATTTTTGCAAAGCAAATGCAAAAAAAAAAAAAGAGCAAGATCGTCTCGAAAGTACAAAAACTTAATTTCTGTAAATTGTTTGGTACACACTTGAGTCGCTCACACTTACTGCGAGTATTTTCTCTTCTTTGAGTACGCTCTACCTTGAATTACTCATCTGATTCTCCCGTTCAAACGGACAAGACGTGGATTCTTGAGAATCCAAAAAAAACGGGATCTACCGCTTGTATCACATATTAAACGAACGATCTGTAGCCGAGGAGAGTGTACTTTGGAATAGCCCAAGTGTCGAGATGGAGCGCACCGTAGGAGAGATGTAGTTTTCTCATCGATCGGTCGGATGCTGCGCGTAGGGAATTCAACCCCGCCTCTAATTCGAGAAATCGCTGAATTCAAACCGCGCGCTGATCGCTCGTTGCAAAATTTTGTCTTTTCGCGTTGTTCTTTTAAAATCGTTCGTTTTTCGTGCAACGTGATGCGTTTTGTTTGATCGTAAATACAAAATTTCCAGATAAATTAGCGAGACAGATCGATACGAGGCGCGAGAAAGGATTTCTCTTTGAAATACTCGCTGAAATAATATTTTGCGAAGAACTCGATCAGTTAAATTGACATTATAATACTTCTGTACGTCGTTTTGTGACATTTAGACAAATTACAGTAAATTACGACAATTCGCGAAACAATCATCCCCGCATAAACTTCTACTGCAATATGCTTGCTACCGCGTAATTACGACGATTGAGCATTGCGCGTCCTAGATGACGTAAGACGATGAGCGAAGAGATCGGGGAGAGACAATTAAATTAAACGCGAAGCTTTCCGCGATTGAAATATATGCAGAAAGCAAAACGTAAATTATCTTCTACAAGTGTATATTTCATATAGTTTCTCCCAACAATCCTCTTTTTTTTTTCACAACGATCAAAAGTAATTTTAATAAAAAATATTGTTATTGTATATATAAATGTACATTATCGCACACACACATATATATATACAGTAACTTTGTTTTTATAAATAAAATGTTTCCTCTTCTTACTAAAGATATAAATGTATGGACACATTAGTTTTGCTTATCAGTAAAAACTTATGTTTTCTCAGTGCAACTGAGAGATTCGTCCGTCTGCCAACACTCCGTTTGTTTTTCTACTTAATTTTTTTTTTTTTTTTATTGAAAATTTTACATCTTTCTATACGCGCGTGCAGTCGATTTGCACGTCGTAAAATAATTTTATTACACATCTTGTCGTTAGTGGTTTTTTCTGTTTGCACGTGAGCCGCGAGTGATTACCACATCTTCGCAAAAATCGCTCGTCTCTGCGCAGCAGCGTCGCCGCCGCCGTATCGATCCCATCAGGTGAATTTCCACGTTAGCCTTTTACCAAAGCTGCGTGCGCATTCCACTCATGTACAAGAGAAATCTCAGTCCGCAACTGCCAAGTCGCGAAAAGTGCTCTGGTGTGGTGTCAGGCAAGAAAAAACGCTGGTCGTTGAACGTTCCTGTTGCTCGGCTTGGGTTTATCTTCCAGAATCCGAATCCGAGAGGCATCAAAAGTCACCCCATCGAGGGGCTCGCAATCATAGGATCTGAAAGAAAGAAAATAGACGAATTTGCTCGGTGGTGACAGATAGAAGAGGGCTGCTACATCAGCTAGACACACTGTTCGACAGGTGAAGGCAGATCGGTTCCCCAGTTGAGGAGAGAAGACGCAGGTAAAATCCTGCAGGGTGAGGTGATACAATCAAGAAGAAAAAAAAAGCCAATCCAAGAGTCGTCGGACGACCACAGCAAAATCAAGCAACTAAACCACGGGCGACTCACCAAGCAACACAATCCAATGTATTACGGTCCCCCCGGAGGTACCGCCGAGGAAGCCGCTGAGGAAACATGTCGCTACCAAGGGAATGGAGCTTTCAGGAAGCGTGTCGCGACTCGAGGAACGTCCTGGCCGACCCCGAGATCGCAATGGCAGCGTCCCAGGAGATGGCGATCTCCGGCAGCGCGATCATCGACGAAAATATGAATAATCAGCCAGCGGCGCAGCTGGGTTCTCTTTTCTCCATTCATTCGGCACCGGTGTTTGATCTGAGCGGCAGCGTGGCCAACGGTGTGCCTTCGCCGAAGCGACCGGCTTCCTTGGCAGTGCAGACCACCGCGACCTCGACTCCGGTGGTTCCGCCGCATTTGCAGAGTCCCGAAGGTACGCTCGTCGAAGAGGAGGACAATGACAATCTGCTGACCATTTCCAGCCTCACCGCTCGGCCGCTCATCGCCAAATCCAGGGAACTCAGGTCGGTGTCGGTTTTAATGTTGAGATACACGATTTTTCTGGCAAAAAGTCGAAAATAACTATTTGTGACGATCTTTTTGCAAGGAAGACAACTTTGTTTTTTAACTTGAATTTTCTTGCTTAAATTATATGACAATTGACATACCGTCGGCAAATTGGCAACAAATTGCTGCTGATTGTTCGCAAATTGCCGCGTTTTTGGCGACGATGTCTGCTTTTCGATGAATTTCGCTATCAGATAGTTTTATTCGTGACGAATAACGATTGTAAATATCGATATCCAGATCCGTCAAGAGTTCGGTCCCAAAGAGAAGAAAATCCCGACAGAAAAACGAGACGAGGAAACCGCGAAACATCACGTATGTCCCTTTGGACGGCGGTTACGGCTGGGTGGTGGTGATCGGCGCCTTTTTCGTACAGTTTTGGGTTGCTGGGTTGGTAAAATCTTACGGCGTGCTCTACGTCGAGGTCATGGAGACATACAAGGACTCGTCCGCCTCGGTTGCGTCTTGGATACCGGCGATTCTGACGTGCCTATGTCTGGCGCTCGGTGAGTATATATATCAAATCGAATCATCGTCGTCAAGGTCCTTCCGTTTCCGCGACCCTCGCTTCTCGCTGAAAATCGATCGGGGACTCGAGAGCGAAAGTCGCTGGCACGATGCTTCGGTCTATTGTCAGCCGGCCGCAATTTTCTCATTTTGTTCGTTGCATAAGAACAATAACGAGCTCTCTGAAAATTGCGGTAAATTTTCTGAAATAAACTTTACTTAAGAGGTAATCAAATGTTGTATAAAAACATTCAAAAAAGTTTTGCAAGCTAAAGAAAACATTGTGTCGAGAAATGTTTTGCGCGTACTTTTATATTTTTGAATAAATGTAAATAAAAAATTATTGTTTTTAAGAAGAAATATGGTTTTTTCTATTTTTTTAAACTGAACATATATAACTCGGACGTTAAAATCCTAATTTTAATCGTATACCGTGAGAAATGTAATGGTAGCATCTTGTAGAAAAATATATTAGGGTACATCAAAAAAAGTGATTTTGTCTCGTTTACAGCTCCGGTGACAAGTATGCTCTGCCAGAAGTACAGTTGTCGAACGGTGGTTTTTGTGGGTGGACTTTTCTGCGCTCTAGGACTTACAACTAGTTACTTTGCCACGCGACTGATACACCTCTTTTTTACATTTGGAGTGTTGACAGGTTCGACGAAATTAATCAATTACTTTCAATCTTATTTTTTTTATAAATATTTTCGAACTTTTTTCGCGATCTTTAAATATTAGGAGAGAAGAAATAGTAAAAGAAAAACGTTCTTACAGGTATCGGCGGTGGTTTATCCACGACACCGGGTATAATCCTGGTCTCGCAATATTTTGACAAACATCGCGCCCTAGCGAATGGAATCTGCGTGTCCGGAACCGCCGCGGGTAGTTTCGTGTTTCCGCTTCTGATCGAGTTTCTGGTGGAAGATTTTGGATTTCACGGCACGATACTTTTACTAGGCGGTTGCATGCTGCACGTGTGCGTCAGCGCGACGCTGTATCGGCCGCTGGACGAAAATTACGCACCTGAAGAGAACACCTTGGCGGAGAAGATCGAGTCGAAAATAGAGAAAGAGCAGGTAACAATCGAGCTGTCAAAGATATTGAAATTTTAATATTATTTGCAAATAAATACTTTGTTCTACAATATATTTGATTACCTTTTCATCAGGATCAAGAAAAATCGAAGCAGCAAAAGTTGGACCTGCTGTTCGCGAATGATCCGACCGCTCGGCATAATGTGCTGAACGAGCTGTTCCATCAGAACAGCGCCGTGATGATCGAGCTGACCGACAGCGACGAGGAGAAAGACGTACTGGGCGAGGGTCTCCGCATGAAACCAATCTCCAAAATTCGCAGTTCCAGCATCCTGCACAGTGTGGAGGATCTGTCCACTGATTCGACGTGCGTGTACAAGGCCGCCAGATCCTCGTTGAGATCCCTGAGATCGTCCGCAACGGCGATGAATCCGCCGGAACAGCAGCAGCAGCAGCAGCAACAGCAGCAGCAGCAACAACAACCGCCGTCGCCGCTGAGCAGAATGCCGTCTTTGACGCTGACCGCATCGTCAGAATCCAAACTCACGTTCATGCAGAAACTGACGCGTTATCTCGATCTCTCGCTACTAAAGAATCCGCAGTTCATCATGATGTGCATCTCCGTCAGTCTGATGTCCACCGGCAGTCCTTACATGCTGTACTATTTGCCGGCGTACGTACACGCCGCCGGTTACACCAAATCGGAGGCCGGATATCTGGTGGCTATTTCCGCCGTTCTGGATCTCTGCGGCAGGCTCGGCCTCGGCTGGCTGTCCGACCTGAAGCTGTTCGACCGACGAAAAGGATACATCGGAAGGTATCAGCTATTAATCTTCCGGAGGTTTAATTATTAAAACTGATGAGAAAACATGTTCTACGTCAACGCTTCTTTTTTCTGTCGTTTAAACAGTGTAGTGGGTGCCGGTGTGGCGGTCCTGGCAATCCCAATGGCTCACTCCTTTTACGTGCTGGCTTGTTCCGTCGGCATGTACGGATTGTGCCTAGGTTGTTGGTTTCTCCTAGTTCCCGTCCTGCTCGCTGATCAATACGGCACCGATAAAATATCGTCTAGCTACGGTCTCGTGAGGATGTTTCAGAGTTTCGGAGCGATCTCCATTCCACCTTTAACAGGTACACCGCTTACGTCAAATTTGTTGTGGAAATATAATCCTTTTTTTACTTTATATCGATTGTTTAGCAAATTTATAATGCGTTACATCTTTTCTATTTATCATTTTTCCATTCAGCGCAATCTCTTTTATATATTTAAAAACTTGGTCTTTAAATATTACACGCATACATATATATATATACACACACACACACACACTTCGCCAATATAAAAACATGTATAATCTAATATATATAATTTAATTCTCGTATAATCTCGGAGACAAAAGATATATTGAACATTATTACACTATATATTATGCCAATTACCCACGCGTGTAATCGCATAAAGGACTGGAGATAAAAATATAAAGATGCACAAGAGCGCGCGCGTATACATACGCTCAATTACCTTTTACCTTTTTCCGACGGAGAGAGAATAGATTTCATCTTAAAATCAAGAATAGCAATAAAACAGCGAAGAAATTCTCATTTCTTATTTCTTCCCAATTTAATCGTGCAATAACGTACGTTATTGTTCCAGGTTATCTGCGCGACGTAACCGGAAGTTACACTGTGTGTTTCTTGTGCATGGGCACGTGTATGGTCATAGGGGGTCTGCCCCTATTGTTAGTTTTCAATGAGAATCAACCAAACTCGACAACAGCAACAAAGCTGCCCGTAAATGTCGAAAATAACAATCGTCAAGAGGACACTACTGTGAAAGAGTAAATTATTTTGAAAATGTGATCGTTGTGAGAGTAAGAGAGAGATAATAAAGTGATCTAATGTGTAATAGAAAAAAAAAAAAAAAATACAAATATAACTCGTAAAAGTTGTCACAAAAGAAAGACTTGCTTTTATTTTGAGTATCTGTCTCCTATCTCGAAATTGCCTACCCTTATAGAAATTTATTTGTGGTAAATCTCAAATTTATTACTGGCCAAAATAATACTATATATATATTTTTTTTTTTATAACAAAAACCCTGCTTAACAGTGAAGTTTCTATAAGGGTAAATAAATATAAGTTGTAGAAATATACAATGTAGTTCTTGGGTTTTTTTTTTTTTTATTTGCACGCGTCGTTACAATAGTAGTTTTTAAAATAAGTTTTCAATACGGTCACGTATTAAAAGAAAACTTTCCAAGTTTCAAGCCTTATATAGTTCATTTTTTATTTACATTGTATATATACAAATATACGTTGTATATATACAAATATGTGCTTATATACATTGTATATATACAAATATATGTTCTATATTTAATCTTAAAAAATAGATTAAGAGTACTACTGAAGTTTTGTTCGTTAAACTGTAAAGTCTTTGTTGGCATTCCATATTGCATTAAATATAGCAGTTTAATAAATACATATTTTTAATGATAATTTCCATACTTAAGACTAATTGTGAGAATATGAATAGCATTTGATTTATGTATGCAAAATAATTTGAAATTATAAGTCTACATGTACTTTTATACAGAATGATATTCTTGATGTAGCATCACATTTTTCGATCACATTAAATTAAATATAAGAATACTGCGATATATAGAAAGTATTGCACAAAAAACCTTTCATGGCAGTCGATCATTTTCCATGTGATGACCGAAACCGATGTAATGTCAGGTTTATAGACTTTGTTTGCGCCTTATTAACGTAATCATGTCTGATTGACAATCGTCAGACTTTTAGAAAAGATATCCATTTATCTACATTTATTGTAGACTTCATGTAGGCTTCCAAGCTACTTGTTTCATTTTGTTGTTTAATTCTTGCAATATCAGAGAACATGTAAGTTGTTTTTCCGGAGATAGTCCATTTATTCCATCCATTTCATCATCGTCGTCACCAACGCCGCTGCTGCTGCCATTCTTACCTTTGCTCTTTCCCTTTCTTTTTTTCTTTTTGTTCAACTGTCGACAGTCAATGTCATTTGCTGTGTCTGTAGTTCGCCTAATCTAATATGTAACAAAGAAGCCAATTTTACACACATTTCTGTGTATTCTCAGAAGAAATCATTTTATTAAAATTATTATCGTTTGCAAGATAATAATATTGACTTAGAGCTTGTTTTCAATTATTTTTTTAACAAAGTTTTACCTTAGCACTTTTCTTCATTTGCTTATCATACTCCAAAGCATCGTAATAATTTGGTTTCTCACGTTTAATACGATTTGTTCTTCTGGTTTTCATCACTCCGCCATCAGGACTTGGTGGACTTTTAATAGAACTGCGTCGTGCATTAAAAAAAGAATGACCACATGGACAGGCTTTGCAGGCAACAGGTACCTTATTGTATAAAATTATATATTAATAAATTTCATGTATTTTAAAGAATACATACATATATATATATTTGTCTGAGATTTTAAATATTTGTATTTGCATAAAAAACTAAAATTCCTCAAGCAAAATATTATTGGCAATAAAATTTATATAAAAATTATCTTTAAAATAATTATCTTACAAACATAAATATATGTAGACTCCAAACTTATTAACTGTGATATAGACATATCTCTACCTCTGTGTGTGTGTGTGTGTGTATGTAACACATAACCTTTTTTTATACATGAAAAAGAGAGAGAGAGAGATTTAAAAAATACTTAAAAATGCACTTGCTTAAATAGGTCTATTTGATAAATTTTTTTTCCACAACTTTTTATAATAGTAAATTTGTTTTCTTTTGCAAAGATTTTTATTTTGTTAAAAATATAAAAAACTTGAACTATTGATTCATGAGACAGTGAATATTCACAGCACCGTTGTAATTCATAAGCATATGAATTTATATACAAAAGATATAGCGTAAACTATATAAAAATAAATAATAAATAATATAAAATATACGAGAGAATATTTAAAATACCTGTTGTTCGCACTTAGGACATCCTTTGCTGATCGTTTTAGTTTTGGCCATTTTTCAAGCTGGATTGAACTAGATTGATCTAATAATAAAGATAAGAGTATACTTATTATACTGGTTATTGTGTGTGTTGTTTTGGGGGTACTTGCAATCACTTGTAGAGACAGGAGTGACAACCTCTAAGTCGATCTTGATGACCTCACGCGATAGACGCGCGAAACTACAAACTATCTACAGTCGAAAAATGCAGAATGGAGTACAAGTTCAGAGTCATCTAGCGTAATTAGATGTAATCATCTAATGAACCTTGCTATGTTTTTGGAGTACAGCAAGATTTTTCTTTTTCTTTAAAAATGGTTAAAATGTACATTTCATCTTCAGAATGTTTTTAAAACACGTGACAAAAATCTACAATAACTAACACTAATTTTCTAATTCACCCTTCTTACTCCACACACAAAAATAAAAAGATGGGACATTCATAAAAAAAAATTTAATCATATAGTTTTCATTCTTACATGTTTATTTACTTAAAACATTAAAAGAAGAATCCCAGTATTTTACCACCAAGATGTTTTCTTCTGGCCTCCTCGTGATCCATGATTCCTCCACTAGTTGTCAATACAACATAGCTAAAATAGAAACACATATTGTATTGTTCCCACCAAACTTGAGTAACTCATTTTCAATATAAATCAAATTACTATAAAACTGCATATCTGTGTAAATATTTACCCAAATTGTCGCGAAGGTAAAAGGTTGTTAGTCCACTTCTCAATGTCATTAATGGGTACATCGAATCTAGGTGAGATTACACCACATTTATTTAATCTGCCAGTAAGATTTACTACTACTTTACCGCTACGATGGTCATCCACAATCTCAAATTCTCCAATATACCCTGAATATGTAAACATTTATTTGAAGTACATTTCTATATACAAGAGAAAATGAAATGAAAAGATACATACAACTTGTACAAATTTACTTACCATGCTTCATCATGACAGTCAAGAACTTTACAATTACTTTCGAGCAAGGTCTCAACAATACTTGCCGCTTGCCCCGCTTCTCAGCATTGTTGATGGATTTTAAAGCATCACTGAGAACATTCATGCGCACCATGGCTAGAAATCAAATAATATAAACGTTATATTTCATTAAGTACTTTGTAAAACTACAACTGTTATACAATTACACAAATCACTCAAAATTTCTCCATGCTTTCTTGTCACGTTATCAATAAAAAACCTAACCAAAACTGATCTAACCTCTGTAAATAGGTACACGTGAACTATAAACGAACAATTAAGAACAAAATCTATATAATTTGTATGTGTATAACAATAATGCGATAAAATGTTAATATAAAATATGCATTTCTATTCATATATTTTGAATAGAAGTAGCTGAAACGTCTTTAAACCACAAAACCATGCACACTTTGCACTTGGAATATCTCGCGAGGACTTTGTGCCGATTGCAAAATACAATCATCGAAATACGTGAACGAATCTAATAAGTTCTCAATAATATAAATTCAAATTCGATGGCATTTTATACGATAGATTACCTGCGATTTAAAATTTGTTTACCACAGTACCACATACACGAGAGTATCCAGGCATCAAAAGGACTGACCAACTTGTCACTATAACGAGAACGGGTTTGTGAACTCTGCCGATAAATCAGAGATGTTAACCATATCAAAGCCTACTTCTATGTGAGGACTCTGCTCCACGATCACTCGTCGCAAGTTGTAGTTCACGGAACTGGCCAATTGCAATGGTTCGAAAAATAGTTACTAGAATTTAAACCAATCGCAATCTCCCTCCGTCCGAGAGAATTTCAGAATTGCGAAGCCTTAATTTCTAAAAATGTATTAGAATAATAAGCTACACTGAAACTGTGATACCCTTTCGCTTTTTCGCAAAAACATGTGATGGAACATGTTTGGGTGTAGTTATGTCCAAGCTGACGTATATTACAATGGAAAAATAAACTTATTATATACAAACATTTGATATTATTTTTAAATAACAACGTATACACATTACATTTGATATTCCTTCGCTTTTTCTTGAGCGCGTCTAACATCTTCCTCACTTACTGTTGGGTTTACATTACATGCTAATTCTTCCTCTCTGATAAACGCAAGCTTCTCAGCTTTTTCTTTGTAAAATTCTTTTTGCAACTCTTTCATTTCACTTTTATAATTGTTCAGTTTGTCTTGCACAATAGTGTCACAATGTATTTTTGTTAATCGTCTGAAAGAATCTTTCCTAGTGATTTGGAAAGGTGGCCTGCAAACACACATGTAACATGTAATTCATTACAAGAAATAAACCAATTAGTTTGTACACAATAATACTTGGTAAATTTTATATGTGAAATAATTTGTTTTCTCTTTAAGTTACACAATATTCTTAACACAAAGTCTCTTACTCTGGCGGTGGTTTGTAAACAAGATTGAGTTTTTCCAAAACCCATTCAAAACGTCTGTAATCAGCTGATCGAAGACATCTCAAAAATTTTCCCCTCTTCTCAATCGTTTCTTTCAAAGCCACTCTTGCTTTACTGTTGTACGGATGTACTACTATATATGCTTGCAAATGATGTATACGACTAGTCAGAGCAGCAACTAAAAACCAAAAGTGCAAACTATCATTCAAGCTATTTCAGTGAGTGATTTTTATGTGCATTTGTCATAGTTTCAGCTTACTCTTAGCTTCCGGAGAGCTCTTATCTAATTCATGCCTCTTCACCAAGTCCATAATCTTCTCTTTCTCAACAACGTATTTTTCTTTGCGAGGTTGAAATTGCAACGTAAACATTTTTTTAACAATATCGTTAGCGCTAACATAAAAGTGATAATACATAACATGTTAGGTATTAGAACGTATCTGATTAGTAATTACATCAGTGTATTGATATTTACTCTTTTAACTCGGGAGACTCGTCGTACTTGTTGCAAAAGTCAGACGGTTTTACGTCGACTTCCAGTCCCTGGTCGCCTGATCTGTCGGCCAAGAGCTTTTCGGCTTTGGTCTTCTTCTTAGGTTTTACCCAGACAATGTTGTAGTCGTTCACGGTGGTGGCATATCCCCTTGACAGACTAGCGCTACTTTTCAGAAAATTTACAACCGTTCTCAATGTCATCTGTTTGCTGTTATTTACTATAACATTCATATCTGTTTCGTTTGTTTTCAGTCACGAAGAACCCGATTGTTCGAATACAGAATCAGGATGTTTTGTCGATCGTGCTTATTTTCTTAAGGGTTAGGTACTAGTTGCGTACTACAAACTAGATTAACTTCTACACAAAAAAGTCTGTGTTCTTTTTAAGCCGGACACACACGACCAACTTGAGCAGAAAGCCTGTGATTGGCCTGTGATTGTCCAATCACAGGCGAGTAATGTGAGGAACGTCTAGGGACGTTTTCGTTTAAGCTTAAGTTTTTTTTATGTGTGTCCTCGACTTTACTCCGAAATAATGTTTACGCTTAAAATAGGTAGTCATTATTCATTAATTAACCATAAAAATTATTGACAAGAAGAGAAGGACAACCTGAAGACGAAATATGCGGCGGGGATGTAATTAAGTACCGGATCTAACAAATCCGTCTTTTGATCGGTCTTGATTTGACGTATATAAAATTCATATTAGCGTTTTACGTCCTCGTCTCGACCAACTTGTCTCGACCTCAACCACGTCGATAAAGCAGACGAGTTCAGTGATCGTCGAGCGAGACAGCGAACGCGAGTGGACGCGCCAGTGGAGGCTGTTCCGATCCTCGTATCGGTCTTGGGTCATTTTTTCTCGGTTTAATCGGATTGACGGATCGGTTCATCGATCAGTTCTTCGACGTTCGTTCGTTACATATATTTTCTGCGGTTTTTGCACTCGAACCTCTCCGTGTATCTTCGTGCACAAGTTTCGTATCACGCCGTGCCGTGTCGTGTCGTGTCGTGTCGTCGCAATTTTCGCCCGCTGGGCGCGAGTCATCCGTAGTCGTGCGCGTTCGTAGTCGTTGTCCAGTGCCTATCTGTTCCCGAAGAAGACGCGTAACCGGGAACGCGGAAGGAAGCTGCTGTATTCAACGACCGGTTTGCCGCATACGGTAAACGCGCGGCGGCCGCGTAACGTTTGCCGTTTTACACACGGCGAGCCCTCACTCGCACGGAACCATCGAACTTTTCGTCATGCTGTTGTCAGCCGCGACCGCTGCGACAACGACGACGACGACGACGACGACGACGACGACGAAGAAGTTTTCCGGGTCGATGCCGTTGGGAGGAAACGCGTCCTCCCAGTGCTGATATGCGGGACCACTGGCCGAATGCTTGGTCCGTGGACCTTACTTGCTCCGAAAATAAATAAAAGTTTAAGTGTTTCTAACCGAGACCCGAGAGTACGACAACAGCAACGACGACAACGTCGTGCTCTTCCGAAGTAAACAATCAGGCTCAGGATGGCCTCGACCTCAAACAACACATCCCCGGACGTGCAGGTGCTAATGGGCAAGGGCAAACGTGGGGCGGCCGCTTATGTCAGCCGGGACACTGGTGGTTGCCTCAACGAGCTGCTGGACGTTTTGCTGAACCCCAGCACGGCCATCGACGACTGGGAGACCATCGACTGGTGCAAGTGGCTGATGGCCGGCGGTCGCACGCCCGACGAATTCGCCAGCACAGGTAGACGTCCGTGACGAGACGGGCGAGAGCTTCTGCGTTTTTCTCGCAAAACTTAACGCTTGAAAAAACTTACGTGTGACAACTTTTTTTTTTCTAAATTAGTAATTTTTTCTTTAAGTTCTTAAATGATACAAAACGGAGCAAAACTCTGGTGTGTTTAAAATTTGTTTCTGGATAAGATACATTTTGCACGGGGTATTTGTATAGTTTTTATTGTGCGATGCGTGTTTAACACTATTCGATATGTCGTTTACATCACAAACTTTATAAGTGCGGATATAAATATGCACAATTTGCGTATTTGGCAGCGCCAAATTTTTCAGGTAAACATATAATCATGGACGACAAGTATAGAGCTCTCTATAGCTATAGCTTTCCAACCTAACTTACGTTATAGAAATTTATATTGAATTTTTCACGCCGATGTTGCACAAGTTTCATGCGTTACGTATTTTCAAGTTTTGCGATCGAGTGAATAATATAAACGCGATGCGCATTGATTAACATGTAATTGAATTATATATTTAAATCACTCATCAATTATGTACATTTTTCTGAGACATTTCCCTTTGCACTAAAACCTGACAACTGTTTTGTTAAAAAGAGTTAGAAAAGTTACCCCCATTATTTACTTTACAATGTAATTATTATTTTATTAAAAACAATTAATTTTTCTCTTTTCAGTACGTACTTACGATAATGCCACCACCTGCGGTTTGGTGTGGACACCAAACTTTGTGGCGTATCGTTGCCGTACTTGCGGTATTTCTCCCTGCATGTCCTTGTGTACAGAGTGCTTCAAGAAGGGCAATCATCATCGACATGATTTCAACATGTTCCTTAGCCAAGCAGGTGGTGCATGTGATTGCGGCGACACAAATGTGATGAAGGAAATTGGGTAAGACTCTTGTACCAACATACAATCGGTAATAAAAACTACTGGATATTTATCGGTGTCATCTTAATTACTGTGTTTTAATTACTTTCAATTTTATTATTGCAAAACATCCAACTTTTATTCAACAATATCGTAATGTAAACTTTCTCTGAAGACATTATAACATATACGAGATTCTCTAAGATTCAATGATTTTCGGATGGATTTGCATCAGTTGTTAATTTATTTCTGATCTCACAGATTTTGTGATAGACACGGGCCAAACGCTGCTGTAAACAAGTCAGTCGCACCATCAGACCTGATGTGTGTAGCCGAGGCAATGATGCCCAGAATTATTCTGCGGCTTATTCAACATTTGCGTGAGAACTGGTATGTTTGAAAGTAAAAGAGTTTATAAAAATTTTCTTCACAAGTGCAACGATCTGCAGTGTGTTGTTCAAACAATATTGCGATAATCTTTCTTTTGTGTTTCAGTAAAATGGGAGTACCAGATTACAGAAGCGCTATACACGAGGCGGATCGATATCTAACGATGCTGCTCGATCTTAACAACATGGGCGCATTAATGAGACGCGTTATGACATCAGCTCTCACAAATCCACAAAAGTACCGAGGTCTCATGGATCCGTCGAACTTAACAGGACAATCGGAATACGACAATTATTGCCAAGATAGTAATAAAATATATCAACATGCCGTCAAGTCGTTGCCAAATCCAGAACCTCCTGACGAGTATAAAGGTAATAGATCTAAACTTTAGTGTGAAGCAATTCTATATACAAATGTTTTGCCGATTATCCCGATCTCATTTCACTAATAACAATTTTATTAGTGTAATAAAAGGCACGAATCATACTTGAACGAATATTTTTAACAATCCAATCTCAGAATGCGTGTCGCTTCAAGAACATTTGGAACACACTACATTTTTGGAGGAACTGATGTTCTGGACTGTCGCTTATGAGTTTCCGCAGAAGTTGGTTTGTCTTCTCTTGAACATGTTGCCGGATCCGGACTACAAGGAAGCTTTAACTCGCGCCTTCGTGCTACATTACAGTAGAATCTCAATGATGCTCGAACGTTCCACAGATCCTGATACGCTGAGCAATAGAGTAGTGCATGTTAGCGTGCAGGTAAATTTTGGTTACATAGTTTTACTTACTTTTTACTCTTATTTTATATTCACATCCAACTTTATACTTTTCAGCTATTTAGCAACCAAAAGCTAGCCGTAAAAATGGTTGATCAGCTAAAGTTGTTACATGTAATGGTTATCAGCTTGAAATACATGATGAGCAAAATACTCATTCAAAATACTCTACATGGTACGTACATTCCGCGTGTATTTTAAATATGAATCTGAGAAAGTAATATGTTAGAAATACATGCAATCACGTGAAAAGATTATTATTTTTGATTGTTTCACACAGATCCCGATAAGAACTTTCATTACGTCGTGGACTGCGGACGTCAGGTGATGAAGGAGCATTGTTACTGGCCCTTGGTTTCCGACTTGAACAATGTGTTGTCCCACAAACCGGTCGCTGTCCGATTCATGAGTGATAACACTCTCTTGGAAATGTGGTTCGACTTTTTGTCGATGTTCCAAGGCATGAACGTCAATCAGAGGGAATTGAGTCAGCACGTGGAATTTGAACCCAACACGTATTACGCGGCATTCAGTGCCGAGCTAGAGGCTAGCGCGTATCCAATGTGGGCCATGGTGTCGCACCTTCGCGGACCCGAGAGCGCAGCACTCAGCCGACGAGTGCTCAATTACTGTCTCACAGCTTTGCAGGATTGGCTCGACGCTGTCAACTACACGGATCCAAACGTGGTGAGTTTTTCGTTTATTTTAGATACTGCGTTACATAGGATTACATGTACTGACTTTATTATCTTCTCTCAGAGCGATAGTTTACAAGTGTCGTTTCATCTGCCGCTTCATCGATATCTCGCGGTGTTCATGTGTCAGGCGATCAGACAACAGGGAGCGACTCTACGAGAGCTGCTACCGCCCACGGATGTGCTGCATCTTCTCATGATGCACCCGCTACGAATACAAGTGAGTTCGCACTTTTCTTTTCAATCTTATTAATTCCTTGTGGGATATGATAAATATTACATAATTTATTTACTTAAATTTTGTTCAAATGCTTGAAAGATTGAAACATGATAGCGTTTTTCCAGAGCGTCTTTCACGCTGATTAGTTATTCGATCGGTGTTCAATTAAATTAAATGAAAAACGTCAAACCACAAAGAATCAATAACTAGAATGAAGCACTTCTTTTTTTTTCGCTTGTTCTCATGCATGCATACAAATTGTATATATAGGCGAAGTCAGCGCGTACAGGTTTCTTTGTTACATTCGACTATATTGAAAGACTTTCTACGCTTCTCGCGATAGACAGAAAAGTTGTCGATAGAAGTTTCTAAAATTAGAAAATATATTTTACGAAAAAAGTTTGTTGTTGTATATATCATGTGATATTTCAATTTAAAATCTTACAATTATACAATAGCTAACTATACTGTAATCTTAAACTTGAAATCAAATATTTTAATGATAAATCAAATTTGAGAAATGCAGACAGAAATGGTTTGATGTTCTAATACATGTAGTTTTCTTCGTATACTCGATATGTTTCTGCATTTTTTAATATGATAAATCTCAAGGTAAATTTTTCCACTGTAAATTTGTGAAGATTCTGTAGTCAAAGATCTTCTGTTACATTTTAAACTTATAAATTACAAGTTTATTTGGCATTTGACAGTACACTATTTCATTACGAGTGTATTTCTACGAGTATATAAAATGAGTTTATAATCGTATATAAAAATCCGTACGTAATTACAAAGAGTTCGTAACGAAATCTCTGAACATATCAGGTCACAGTTGGATATGAAATGTCGGCGTCCAGATTTTGTTTATAAAAGAATCTCAGAGATAATCTTCAAGGAAACAAAATATATGTACAAATGGTTGAGAAAACTGAAGTAAAATGTGAATTTTTTCGAAATGCAAAGTAATTTTCGTTTAAAAAATAAGAAATTTAAAAAAGAAAGCAAAAGAATAAGCATTTACAGCTTCAAAATTGAACTATCAATATTTTTGTTGACTTTCAATTACGTTCCATAAAACTGTCAGAATTCGACATTTTATATTCAACCATTCAATACGCGTTTTACACCTCGGTATGTGCATTGAGGTCCTTGTTGAAATCACAGGTTTCTTTAATATTTTAACGAAGTATAAAAAAAAAAAGAGAGAGGAATGAACAATTTTACGAAGCTTTTATTTCGTTCGGAGCTTCGAGAACCGGTGGTGCTGGCGGCAGATCAATCTGCAAATGAGGAGCGAAGTCGTAGGTTATTAATTTCAGGGCGACGAAGCCGCCCGAACCTGCGTGACCCTTGTGAATAACACCGGCTCCGGCGATCGGTATTGCCGGATTCGGCGCAATCGGTTGAATGTCGATGAAGGGAATCGTGCTTTGTGCGGCGTCTTTTCGTCGATCGCTCGGTGCGAAATTCAAGTATTGATTCATCTCGGAATCCGGCACGTGCTGAATGGGATCACGGATCGGTATATCGGGATCGGCGAACTTCAGCTCAGTCCTAAAAGCGGAATTGCGATTAAACATCATTGAACACTTGTTTCTCGAAACAAGAAGAAGAAAAAAAAAGATAAAATATCATTACCTCTCAGTAACGTCGTTGCTGTGCCAGAAACTTTTCTCCTCCGGTTGAATTAACGATCCAGACGTGAAATTGAACGGTGTCACCTTGATTTCCAAGTTCAGGCGACTGCCGACCATTCGGAATCGGATTCCTGATTTTTTACAAGTACAAAATTCGTCATAATTTGTATTTTTTTCACAAACAAGCGAAATTTGTGAACGAATTGAATTTCGACGCGTCGATACCTGTCAACAGATGATCTTGCGCCGACACCAGATCGTCGAGATCCAAAGCACGTTTTTCCCACACAATTTTGTGATAATCAACGCCGCTTCTGATGTTACTGTCCATGATAGAAAAGCCTTCGATAGGCTGCCATTCGATTGTAGACGCATTAATTAATCCACGTGGGAGCAACTGACCCTCTTGAATTTGTATGTGAATAACTTGATTCACTTTTCTCAATCTTGCCCCGGTTATAACTCTGGAAATAATTACGTACGTGTATTGTTTAAGATTCAACTTACTTTTTGTTGAAGTTAAAATGCTATTTGTATTCTTATTCCACCGAGATGTATATTAGATTTTCTTGCTATTACTTGTTATTCGAGATGTCGGACGTCACAGATCGAAGACTGAAGTAACGATCGGAATTCAAAGTGTGATCGTCGCAATAGCAAAAGCAATAGCTGCAGTGCCAGAAGAGCCACCGCCACCAGCTGTCAACTTTGGTCGTTGGGCGCTGGCACGTGTTCTTCTTTCCGTAAACGAGACCGTTCTCGTACTGAATGTATTCGTATCTTCTGTTGCTGTTTCTCTCCTAAGTAACAGAATATCCAAAAAAACATTTATTTCGAATCAACACTTTTGTACACACTTGGTGTTTTGTAACACCAAGTGTTGGTCCGTAAATCAAACTGCTCTCTGCGTTTCCAGAGCTCTTTCGATTAACACCTACCGAGGGACAGATCCACATGTCGGAATCGATGTATTCGCAATGAAGTATCTTGCCGTTGCACTGGCGTTGTCTCGCGCAAAATTGATTCTGATAGCAACCGTATTGCTTGGTGTATCCGTAATAGCCACAGTTCTCCTTGCACGTGTTTTCGCCGTTCAGATCCACCTCGTTTACAATGTATCCTTGAAACACTTGCTTCAACTCTGTATAGGTTTCGTCTGAAAGCAAAGCGATAATTCATCTGTAAATTTATACACGTGCATTTAATTATCATATTTGTTGGAGGATTTTTTACCTAACTTGTGTCTGCTTGGATCGCATCTCCAGAGACCTCTCGGAGCGAAGGCCATTGCGATTTTCACCGCTCTCAGTGTCTCAGACGTTCTGGTCTCGTATTGATTCTTCAGCATTTGAATCTCTTCGTTAAAGTTATTGCCTTCGTTAAAAGTTCAGGAATTAGAATCGTATTTTTAACATAGTTTCAAGTCGGAGTTTAATTTGTAGACATTAAATTAATTTATAGATCGTGTACGAAAAGAATATTCTACAAGCATGTACTTAGACGTAATTGTCGATGTCAAGTACCTTCGTTGTACAAAGTGAGCAACATGTATGAGAATTGAATCATACTGTAACCCTTGATCTCCGTTAACGTCACGGCATTGTACAAATTGTACAGCAGTTGCTGCGGCGATTGCATCTCATTGCACATTTGTTGCGACGCTTCCTGCACGGACAAAAAAGAAACATTTTGTTTGCGGATGTTGAATTATTATTAATTAGTTAAAACCACATTTCCGTCTACTTCTCTTCTTTCAATTTATCTAAAACCTGTCACAAGGGAAAATACTGTATGTTTTTTGTGCACATCGTTAAAGAATTTTGCTTGTTATATAGAAACAATTCTTTCAGATCTTAACTGCTTTGTATCTAAGATACCTGAGAAGCTGCTAGGAACAACTTCTCGTGAAGAATCAGACTCATGATACGATCGAGAGCTCTCGGTATCGAGGCGTTAGGATCTCGGAGAATCGTCTCGGCAAAATTCGCCAGCTGCTTCGCATTAATCGGCGCGTTCAGCTCGACGATCTCGCGCTGCATCTGCCTGAACACGTTGTACAAGCCGTTGACACTCTTGGCCTCGACCTTTGCGCGGGCCCAGAGCCACATTGAGTCCAAGGATCGCAAATGATCCTGTCGGTCCGTGGGAAATTGTTCGTCCAATTCGTTGCCGAATCTCTTGTACGCTTTGATGAGATACAGATACTTTTCCTGCTCGTTTGTTGCGTTCATCCATCTTCGCTCGTCGGCGAGATTCTTCTTGAGCTCCTGCTCCAACTGCAGTAGAGTTTGTCTGAGCTTGTCGACCGTCGACGCGTCATTCCCGATCGCGGCAAGAGCCACCGCAGACAACGCGCCCAGCACAAACAGCCAACAACGCGCGAAGTGTCTCATTTTTCTCAAGTCAGACCTTCACCGGTGACTCACTTCTTCACTTATATGCCGTTCAGCAAGATTTTATTTCTCTTTGTTTTTTTACCTACCTCGGCAAAACTTGTATCTGCGAACGTTAAAAGAAACGCGAATGCGAAAATTGTGAATCCTGTGATCGTACATCATGTAAATCGTTTTATATTATTATTATTATCTCTTTTTTTAATTAATGCTCGTCTAATTAGTCAATTTTTAATGATATTATTATTCAATATTTTCAGTGTGTCTTATCACGCGTGTACACGCGATTTAAATGGCGAGTTGTATCTTCCACTGCGAGATAAAACCCAACGACCTTTCTGCATCGGTAAACGTCATCATTGAATGAGAAGATATATATCGCGTTCGGCGTAACGCATGAGAGGAAAGAGAGGTGGTTCGTAATGACGCATTTAGTGCATAATCTAGTTCGGTAGAGAACTAAACCACTGGGTGCCGCTGTTTTTCTCCGACAAAGTTATAAATAAGCGCTCCTAATAGTAATCGTAGCAAAATTGTGGAATATTTTGCTAAGTTTTCTTTCCTTCATCTATTCGACTCGTCTCGTGTTCTTCGCGCGCGATTTCCGGTCACTTCTAAATTTAAATTCCAAGAAATCTGCGACACTTATTGTAATTGCGACCGCTGAATCAACGTCCGATGAAGAGCGCGGGTAAAAAAATACGCCGAATCAACATTTCCCGTGAATTTAAACTTGATGTGAATTAAACGTAAAATTTATATAAAAATGAAATTTTTAAGTCGTATACAAATTTAAAATTCACGTTTAACACGCGTTATTTGGAGTTAACTCTCTGATTCTCGTGCGTTTCAATGTTTCTCCCGTTCGCGCAAACACAATCTGTGGGAAGAAACCTCGGAAAAAACAGACACAAAGAAGTTAAATTCTTCCAACTACAATCGATGATGACCAGTGAACACGGCGCAGTGGTGGTCAAATAAAATAGTGGAACACAGATGAAAGAAAAAACAAAGAATTGACATGATAGAAAGAATCCCGAGAGATTGTGGCATTACGAAACGTATGTTTATGAACTTCTTAATTTGAGCGTTAGAAGAAAAACAATTACAAGAGATGAAATACTTAGAAACACCGTTTTTCGTTTAACGGCCATCTTTTATCTTTTAATGACTTATCTCGAACGTGCTTCGAGTTTAAATCGATTTGTCAACGTATCTCACGCAAGTGCGTATATTGAAAAATTTGTTTTTCTAACAATCATATCATCAAAGCGCGCGTTTGCGCTTTCTAATTTGTTTCTCTCGGGTCTTTGTACGATCACAAGTCACAAATTGACAAGATTCGGACTTTCGATGAAAAAAATTCGTCGACAAAGCACCTTTTTCGCACCGTGACACAATTTGCAGTTCGCGCGGAATGCGGGGAAACGTGTCCCCGCTAAATAAACGATTGATCGCGGGAGAACAGCCACCGGGGTAGTTGAAGTAAACCAAACAACGCACATTCACCGATCGGTCGACCATACTCGACTGACTTTCATGCGCCGATGTCTCCTGTCCACCTCCGGACCCCCGCTGATCCCCACGTCGTTCCCCGTGCTCGTGGTGTTACGTATCTTCCGTGCGCGCATGTCCCGCGCTCTCCTCTCATCCATTTGATGTATTCACACTTGTGAGAAAAACTCTCCTCTCTCTCGTAGCTACGTAAGATCATTCACCAACTACAAAGTGCAACAGGAAATTTTTATCAGAGCCGTGTGAAAAAAATTGACTGCGTTTGTCGCAACGTTATCTTCTAATTAAAACTCCAAAATAAAATTCTTTCGTGTTCATTAAAACATAGCTTGTATGCATCAGCCTCTTTCGCTCAGTTGCTCGCTTAATATTGTTGCAAAACTGATCAATATCTCCTCATCTCTCACTCGAGAGAGACACAATCAATTGTGCGAATTAAAAATCCATATTTTTCTTTGAAAAGAAAATTCAAACTTTTTGTAAAGTCAATTACTCGATTTTAATCGAATGACTTGTGCGCCACAGTTCGCTGATTCGTGTTATTTGCCGCGACGAAACGTCGGAAAATGACAGATTTCCGTCCATGTAATTCTACTTGTTTTTTTTTTTTTTTTTTTTTGTTTCAAAACCCCGAGTAAAATCACACGGCAGATTCATTTCAGCGGAGTTACTTGATCCAGAGCGCGATATATCATTTCTCAGCACCTAATGCCCGCCCCCGTCCGCGCTTAATAGATACAATAGGGTTCCTGTTACGATGTTATCGGACTTGTAACACTGGATCCCTCCGAGCTTCGTCAATTCAGCTCGGAGTATAAAACGACGTTCTTTCGTATTGTTGCTTGCTTCTGATCGCTTGGGATCTGGATTTCCACGGATTCCACTTATATTGGCCGCGATGACGGTCGGCTGGATGACCAATTCTTGTACGTTGCAACGAAACTTGTCTCCGAGCTGACGTTCCAGTTTACGACGGACAGTTCTACCTGTTTATCGAGAATTCCTCGAACATTTTCACCTCTCGAGCCATTCGAACAACTTTACGAGGGTCGACTGAAAAGTTTTGAGCCTCAACGTGAAGACGGCGTTATATATACTCGTCAAAACCCCGTTCTGATATCTAAAATCGTACATTTTAAGAGAGAGCTGTGAAAATTATAGCCACTTTGGACGCTCAGTTATGTACGATTGTAGTACCAGAATGGTTTTGACGAGTAATGCCGTCTTCAAGGCTCAAAACTTTTCAGTCTACGTATATCTGCATACGTACATATAATTATTAGTATTCTTCGTAGCTGAATCATATTTGTTAAACGTTGCAAAGAAAGGGAATATTTTTTCCACTGTTCTAATTAATTTCGCTTGTCGCATGTGTCTCCAACGTTTTCACTTGTCGACAAGCGGAATTTATATGTAGCACGTAATATCGCACACTTGCAGTCGCAGCTGAAAGAATGTGTTTAGTCAGTTTCCGAGAAATCCTAGATGCTCAGATGCAGCAGCGCGATTACGTTCACGAAACTGTAAGATTATTTTGTTCCTCATCAAGTTTTCCTCGTGAACTTATTTCCCATGTGTGTGACATTTAAATAACAACGGCGTTTCACAAAGCTTTCATCATCTCTCAAAGAACCAAATAATAAGATTTGATAAGTTGGATCTGTGTTATACTTCCGTCAAAATAGATTAGACTTTTGGATATTATTTCTAAACGAAATTTGACTTATTCATTTACTTCACAAAGAAATAGATGCACACAAAATAGTTGACGTTTTTTTGTCCATAATTCTCAACATGAAAACTTGATGTATTAAAGCCCATGTCAAAATCCAACAAAATAATCTGAAAGAAAGATAGTTAGAAATATTTGTTTTTATTGTCACATCAGAGTCTCACCAATAGAGTCTCTTCCTATTCTTGACCATGCTGTGACTTTGACATCTGTCATTTGGAACATCTTTATAATCTTACTTGCTTATAAAACATTTGAATCTAAGATCACAATTTTATGATTAAACAAACTTTGCCAAAGGACCATCTGTTTCACACAATGTTTATTCAGTAAAAAAACCTCTTTTTCATTTTTTATTCACAGTCACGAGTTGTATGCGCGATATCAATCAGGAAGTTTATCAGTTTACCCAGTCATCACACGCTTACCTACCTGCATCTGATCGGCCAGAAGCACGAGGATGCTCCTGTTGTACACCTGCTGTTCGGACGGCACAGTAAGCCTGTGTATCGACTTGAGAACGTCCGGAAGTTCGTTCAGTCTGGGCGACACGCAGGATTTTGCGAATTGTATCATCGTGTACTTCTCGTACCTGTCCGGATTCTCCGCGTATCTCTCGAACAACTTGTACAGACCGAGCACCTGGCCGATGTAATGATCCAGCTCTCTGAGACTGTCGTCCAGTCTACGCTGCATCGGCAGTCGCAGCAGCAGCTGTGTCAGAATTGCGTCGATCTTGATCTCCATTCGTTCCTGATAGACGTCGATCTTCTTCGACACGCGGTCGATGCGCTGCCGCAGCTCTTTCTCCATTCTCTTCACGAACAAATAATCCTGCTCCTGCTGCACGGCGGCGCTATTATGCGTGCGTATCGTGTCCCAGGATTCCATTAGCTCAACCACGGTCTCGCGACCGAGTCTAATCAGGTCCAAGGCGTCATTTAGGCCAAGTTCGAAGCCACCGCCTCCGTTCAGCGTCACCAGGACCAGGATCAAAGTCGCGGATATCCGGAACTTGATCATGATCGGAGGAGAGTCGCGACACGCGAAACAAAAGAAATTCGGAGAATCCGTTCGAGTTTGTGTCGGTTGACGCGCCGGGACTAAACGGGCTGTGCGACGGGCACGACCGTTACGCGCTGCAAGTGAATGGTAATGGACAGACGGAGGGGGCTATTGTGTACTTACTCGCGTGGTTGTAGTACATGCAAACGCGCGAACATATACATACATGTGGATCGCATCTGCTCTACCCACGCGCCTGTGTCTCTCTTCGATGTTTTTCATAGAAAAGAAAAACACAAATTGGAGGCCGGTTCGCTCATGATTTTACGATTAAACTTTTTTTACAAAAAATTTCTATACTTAATGCAAATCTATTAGATTTTGCAAGTAACAATAACAGTTTAAGTTGATGTACTTTACATTATCTTGTGAAACAGCGGCTGAAGATAAGGCTCGCGATATCTTTATCGCTTATTAGTTACATGTGCAAAGCAAAAATGGAATGACCCTTTAGCGTTGGTGCGCATCCTGTGAATGCACATGATGGATTGTGCCTGCAAAGCACAATCGACGATGTTAAAAGTTCAAGAGCAGGACATGTTTAAATTTTATCAAGTATTTTCTTATTATAAAATTGCAAATGTGCGTGTAGACAACTGCATTGACTAAAACTGATAAAAATATTCAATTACACACGTATATAAATAATTATATAGAGTTGTTATTGCTTTACAAATTATTGTATCAGGTGTAAGAATCAGTCAATTACAGCATGACTTATATATTAATATGCACGTATATCTATCGCACATATTTACATAAGATTGCAATGTGCTTATTATTCTTATGTAAGGTGTGCGCAATTGGCTTAAATCCTGCACGCATATGAAGAGACATATTACAGTATGTCTGTCGTCAGAAAACATACTTTGTGTGTTTTAATGACACATCAACATGTCGCAACAAATAGCGATCGGACAGATATTTCATTCAGCAGTCATATATTTCGCGTTTTCAGGAAGCTCATAGCAATTGCGTTTATCGCAGTCACAATACCTCTTCATCTCTAGTACTGTGTGAATATCTAAAACATGAAATGTTATTAAAAAGAAAAATATTCTTTGCTTTTAGGTGGCTTTTTACGAAATTTTGAACGGATTGTGGGTCCGCAACGGATTACAAATAAAGGGCCAAGCTATGACCTACATACAGTGCAATTTTTGCAACTCAATGGTGGACGCCGATCTTTATCTACTGCAAATCTGCGCCACAAAATTGCTACCGGACGTCTTTCTAAAAACTATTATTGAAAAGTAATATTTATTTCTTTGTTTTGTTTAAGTGATAATATATATTTTGATTTCAAATGAAATTTATTTACTTACGCACGATTTAACATCTTGAAAAATCCTCGCAGATTTCACGTAAGGGAATGGATGAGTTTGTGCCTGTATCATGCTCCGCAAAACGAATATCTTGAGGGCGAGCATGGTACTCCGATGTTAGAGAGCTGTTTGACATTTTTAGCCATGTTGGTCAACGTGAGAACCAATCTCGGTGAGCCTTTTATAAATTAAAAACTTTAGAGAAAAACTCGTTATATTTCTTTCTGTCTGATGGGAGTTATTTATTTTCATTCCAGGTTTGTCAGATCCTGAAATGTCACGTCTCGAAATGGTGACGTTGTTATGTACCGGTGATAAGACACATAGTCAGCTGATGGAACTGATGCCGGAACGTTGCGGAACCACACAAAACAGAGATTTTGAATCTGTCTTGACTGCAGTACGTTCATTAACAGATTTTTTTATTTAAATCAATTTTCAATTAATTTTTTCACATTTTTTATGTCGTTTTCTCTCTCCCTCTCTTCAACACAATTTCATAAATCGTGTATATTTTTGCAGGTGGCACAGTATAGACCTCCAAATCTTGAAGCGAGTGGCAATATGCAACAGGGCATGTACGTACCAATGCCCCACGTATGGGACGAATTGTTCGATCCGTTGCACGTGCTCTTACGAGCGGTGCACAGGAGAGATTTTCAGATATCCATGGACCGTTTTACGGAATAGTACGTTTTATACTTATTTGTCGCAAGAACGTTCATTATATGTAAAAAAAAAAGCAATTTATTTAATAAATATTTTCTTACTTTTAGCGTAAAACAATCGGGTAAACTGAAAAATGGTGCTACTCCCTGGCCGCCGTTCAGACATCCTGCTCCGGTATCGGCGGATTACGATGATCCGCGAATCGTTTTACGTTCCAGAGTCTTTCACGCTATGATCCTAATAATACTCTATAAGGCTGTAAACGGACACAACATATCGGAACATATTATGGCACTGGCGATTTATCTTCTGGAGATGGCGGTTGTCACAGCAGAACCCCGAGATAAATCTGTAAATATTTTCTTTGACAAAACGATTAGTTTGTTTGAATAATAGTTCCTCTGTTTTTTTAAAGTAATTTTTCATTTTTATCATTTTCAGATAAGTCCTCTTTGTCAGTATACCGGTGGCACTTATCGTGTGATAAAAGATATGGACCTGGCCGGATGGTACGAAAATGACAGCCTGTTCGAAAATCTGAGGACGGTGATACCTCGAGTAATTCTAGTCCAAGAGTCGGAACCGAATAGCTCGGATAGTGAGTGTCATATCTAATTAACTCAAATGTTAATTCTATTAAATAAAATTAGCAATGCTAATGCTCGCTAATGTACATTTAATGACGACATAGGTGAGTTTGAATGGGAGATTCAAGGCGAAGTGGGCGAAGTGGCAACGTCCTTGATGCTAAACGACGGTGCGGAAGATGCCACGGAGGAAACCTCTCTCGAGCTGTTGGGATTCACCGTTGATACTGTCAGAAACGAGAATGGTGCATCGAACGCCAACGCTACGTCGCTACCGGCTTTACTACCGTCGACCGAAAGCGCTCTGCCAGCTTTACCATCGACTAGTGGTCAGTAAGATATTTATATTTTATACATATTCTCTCTATTCCTCTTCCCCTTCCCCTCCTCCCACGATACGTGTTGTCACATTTACAGTGGAATATGATGTAGCCATTGTACCTGAAGATGGAATCGTCGCCATACCGCGTAACAACAGCGACGAGGACCTCTCGATACCTTTGCAAAGAGCTCTACCATCATCCGGGGAAGAATCCATGGCTCTGGCAATCGAATCGTCTTCTTCATCAGAAAGTACGTTTGTGTTTTACACATTATTGTACATAATTTTACCTATTATTGCTTACTGCAAGCTTTCTTTATACAATGAAGCTATTCTATTCGGTTTTTTTCTTTTACCATAATTAGCTTTAGTTAACAACCAACCTGCGCTACCACCCGCTATTCAATGCTCAACGGTCGTGGCCGGGAATGAGATAGTCGCGACACAGCCGGTTACTTACAGGGCAGTTACAGAAATCGTCCCATCCACGTCGAATTCCCACAAACACTTCAACAGAAAAGATTTACAGGTAATATATATGTATACTATGCGTAACCTCTGAACTATTGTATAAAGCTCATGTATTGTTTCAATAATCTTTCTCTTTTTACGCTTATATCTTATATATTATTTTATAGATGCAGCCGCAATCGGTTAAAGTTGGGGAGAGCATTATTTCTCTATTGTTGAAATTGCACTCTCAACTATCAGGCTACAATACCGAACAAAACATCACGATCTCGGACAATGAGGCCGGCAGCAGCAGTAGCTCGTCCATGTCGTCGAAAGAATCGCGAATTGGCGACGGGCCTTTCTTCATATCGCAGCTACTTCGCAAAATAGCGGATTTAGATCCTCTTTGTAAACAGGCTATCATTGAGACTAGGAACAAATTGTGGCCTCGTATGCAGGAGAACGAGGAGGACGAACAGCGCGAACGGGAGAATCGCGAGCGCGAAGAACGACGGAAAAGGGCGAAGGAAAGGCAGCAAAAGCTAATGGCGGAGTTTGCTAACAAACAAAAGCAATTTATGGAAGAAGCGATGAAAACCGGTAAATTATGATCCAAATCAATCATCAAATTAATTATTATTTATTTTTTTCAAGAATTGTAACATATTTTCGTCCGACTTGTTTTTATCAGAGGAAGCAGGCGCATCCGGGATGGACTGGGATCAGGAGGAAAATACGACTAAACTCACCAGTAAAAAAGAGTACGACTGCGTGATATGTAATCAAACTACTCCCAGCAGCGAGGACAAGCCGATGGGACTTGCTGTATTAGTTCAAGTAATGCGCTCTAATCAGTTCTTAGCGATCAAAACACTTAATTTTTTATCGGATGATGAAAACAATTTTGAATTTACTATTTTAACATATCAAAAATTATACTGCATGTTATGTAAACATGTGTGGATTTTCTCAACAGGCATCTAGCATTATTGGACATCAACGACAAACGCCGGAAAGACTGGTTTTGCCTACGTCCGACGAAGATCCGCCTCTACTGAAAGGAGACACTCGGGGAGCTTATTCCGACCGTAGAATAGACGAAATGAGTCGTTTATTTAACACGGTAAATGACGAACCAATATACGTAAGAAATAAAAAATATACATAGATAAGTACGTATATTTTCATAACAATATGTAAAATCATCTGTGTAGTTTTTTTTTTTTTTTTTTTCAGTTTTATGAGAAGTGAGTTCCATATAGAACGTTTTTAATGTTATATATTTATTTCACAGTTTTCATGGGTACTGTCACTGAATTTGGGCTATGAAGGCGGAGTCCACGTGCAGACTTGTGGTCACCATCTTCACCTGGATTGTCAGAAGTCTTATCTGGAGTCTCTTCGTAGTCAACAGCGGCAGCAGAGTATAGCGGTTGAGCGGGGCGAATATCTGTGCCCGCTGTGTCGACAACTGGCCAATTCTGTACTGCCGCTGTCGCCGCAGTTTGGCGAATGTTCAGCGGTGGTTCGATCTCGTCACGCTTCCACGAAGACTATACTAACGGATCTGAACACTTTCCTCAAAGAGATACAACAAAATCCGGTATGTATTATCAAAGATGTGACTTGTGATTCTCCTTTTATTTATGTCTTTAATTTAATTTTCGCAGCATTTAATAATTTGCGCCGAGTATATACTTCTACTGAACGTACTGTGTTATTCGTTACAGATTCCTTCAAATTTGACCGCGGCAATGGCCAAGGCAATGGAAGAAATGACAAATAGCACGTATTTAAAGTATAAGCAAAAGAATTGTGATACTAGTCACCAAAGCTTGTTCCTCTTCGTAACGTCTATAGCTCGAATCAATTTTGAGATTGAACTCGTTCAGCGCGGTGGATCGTTGTGTGTTCCGCAGCCAACTACAATATCTTTGACACCTAAACGCGATTGCATAGGTATAAGCGGCATTTCGCACATTAATTGTTAATCAACGTTGAGACACATTTGTTCTTTTAAAGAACGTACTTGTTTGCAAAATTAATCTGTAGGTTTTAATAGAGATTGTGACTAAAGACGATTACGTGATTTTTTTATTTTAGTTGCGCTTCTTCATGTTCTGGCGGTACACGCTCGAGTGTTGACCACTTGGCCAGTCCATCATGTGTGGCAGCAATTATCCGGTATACATCTGATGGAGGAGTCGACATCTTCTCTCGCTTTGACGCCTCACGAGAGGGAAGTTCCTTTACTCTTACGAGATCCGACTGCCATGCTCATACAATTCATATTACTGTTGCCGCTGCATCTGGATCGAAGTACGTACATTTCGATAAATAGGCTTCATCGCAAGCATATTTGTAACTGTATATGAATATTCTTTTTTTTTTTGCAGCATATTTCTCGGGTGTGGTCAAGGTTCTCTACAACTTGCTGTACTATCAGGTGATACTACAGATAAGCTGTAACTTTTCGCGGGCAGAACGGAATACGATCTTGAAGAGAAGACGCAGCTGCGCTGCCACATCCTCGGAAGCTGCACTGGCCGAGATCATCGAGTTTTTTAGAGACAGCGGACTTTATTCTGGCACGGATGATGACAAACCGTCCACTTCGGCTTCTCCATCTTATGTCAGAGTAAAAACACATTGTCTCGAACAACAAGTACGTCTTACACGCATGTTTTTTTATATCTTCCGAAAAATATCTTTGGAGAAGCCTTTTGATCTTGCAAGATATTTGTTTTTTATGCTTGATGTATTGTTTTTTCTTTCAGATTCAATCGCTTTGCTTGCCGTTTCTTCGAGTGGCGGCGTTATTGCGTCATCACTTGTACGAGCAGCCGTTGCCGGCAATCAAGGCGCCGCAGAGCGAATTCGTGAAATTGGTTTATTATCTAGAACTGGTCACGGAGGGCATGAATTGGGATAGTTTTAATTCGGCAGTTGCGCTGAACTGGCAAGAACCGGACGCGTGCGTCTCAGTGCCGATGTTCTGGTGCAACCAGTTGCTCACATTTCTCACTAATTGGCAAGGTCATCTGCCAGCCCGACGATTGGTTATGGAGCAACACATATCGTGGCAGATGCCGAAACTGCTTAGTCTTCCAAGGGAATATGAGAAAATCTTCACAGTAAGATCCTTAGAATACGGTTTACACATGTTGCAGTTAAGAATATTGAAAATACGTGTATATTCTGTACATAAAAACACTATTTTTCTTTCAGTATTACCATGAGAGGCAATGCAGTCAATGTCATTCTGTTCCTCAAGAAATCGGCATTTGTTTGTTGTGCGGAACCATCGTTTGTCTCAAGCAAAATTGTTGCAAACAGATGAATGTCTGCGAAGCTATTCAGGTGGGCTATATGTTTTGCTACATATATACGCTAGAATAAGGTAAAATCATCGTTCAAAAAATAATAATTAAATATTTGTTATCACACGTTCAGCATTCGATCGATTGCGGAGGTGGGACAGGCATTTACCTTGTTGTAACTTCGACTTACATCATCGTGATACGTGGGCGACGGGCGTGTTTGTGGGGATCGCTGTATCTTGACGATTTCGAGGAAGAAGACAGAGATCTAAAGTAAGTATCATACATACTTGACTCATTGTTTGAGATCTTACAAGATAAAGAATGTGCGCATAAACAAATGAACGCTGCAATTAAACATTTGGCATGATTAATTTTGATGTTAAAAATTGAATGTAATTTCTTTAAGTACGATTGTAGCGAGAGATAGCTAAAGCAGGTACTTTTAACAAGAATGACTGTTTGATATTACATATTCAATCATTGCAATACCTTTTGTCACAGACGTGGCAAGCCGCTGTATCTCAGCGAGGATAGGTACAAGCTTTTGGAGCAGCAGTGGCTGGCACACAGATTCGATCACACGAAGAAAACGTGGGTATGGCATCGCGACGCCTTGTGACCTTTCACGATGTCGTCACACGGTGTTCGTCGTTCTTAATCACGAAGAACCGAAGACTCTCTCTCTCTCTCTCTTTTTTCTTTCTTTATCTTTCTCCTGCAGTTAAACTCTCACGCAAGATGCCTCGCCCTTTCGCAGTAATATCCGCGCGCTTTGATGACTAACAGAAATAGAACCACCCTTTCCTCCCTTCACGAATATGCTATATATTTATTATTGCAATACATGTATTATTGGGTAAGTATAAGTATAGATGTGTATAAATCGAAAAAAATTAAGAAGTATTAAAAAAAAGCTACACGCATCTGGGAAGAGGATAAATTGTGTTCACGTAGTCACACGCAACGATTAATTTGGATTATATATTACATTTATGTAGACATTTACGTCTTCGAATTGAAAGTCTTGTACATTTTATTTAAGTATATATATGCACACGGCTACTTTTTTTTTTTTTTTTATCCTCACGCGTAATTATCTCCGAAATAAGTTTTGCCAAAATAATACTTCACTCTGCAGAGTTTTGTGCGTGTGTTTCCACGTTTTTCTTTTAAACTTCAATAAAAAATTTCTAAGATATTGTCTATCGATAAAAACCATTACATCAATTTCGAGGATAATTACGCCGAAAGATGGAAGTAAAAGATATACATATATATAAATAAAACTTGTCCTAATAATATGACACACAGAAGAGTACTTATCTAGTGCGTAGCGTTTGTACCTTTTAGCAGAGGAAAGAATTTAAGTGATAAACATGGGAAGAAAATCGCGCTTTTCTGAGCAATCATTCATTTTGAAGATGGATAAATTTGGAGATCTGTATATTCCTTTTTTATTTCTCGGATATATTTACGATATAAATGCAGATTTTTCCTTCCCGCAAATACTTGCAATTTTTCAAGCGTAAAAGCGCGTAGAATTTTTATGCTATTACAGTTACTAAAAAAACAAAAAAACAAAAAGGACGTATGGTTAAGAGTGTGTGAAAAGACAAAAGGAAAAGGTGAAAAAGAACTGTCAAAGACTGATGTCTTTAATGCTTTCTTATAGGAATTCTATTTATGTCTAACGAGAGAGCTAGAATTTATATTGTCAGAGACTATTTTTATTATTTACATCTGATATAACACACACATCCACAGACAGACAGACACACACACACACACACATACACAAACACAAATATATATATACTATTATTTAATCTTTGTGATACGAGCTGTACGAGATGAAAAAGACGGATAACATGTACGAGAATGAATCCAAGTGCATTAATGTGGAGCGGAAAGTTTTTGTCATGCGTTTCACTGCATGACAAACTAGATAAAATCGATACTAGTTTCTTGCTTCGGGATACAGTGTAGAGCTGTGATTCACGTTTCAGTGTGTGTATCAACGGACTAGGAAAAAAAAAAAAAAAAAATTAAAGATTCTTATATTGCGTCACGTTGATGTTACGTCGTGAAATTATTACACACAGGATTTTATGTCGTGGAGTTTGGACTTCATAAATATTAAATTTATACTTGTATATATACTACAAGTATGTACAAGTGTGAATTTAATTGTTTAAATTCATACTTGTATCAACTCGTAGTATTATAACAGCAACACCGAGCTGAAATATTATTAGCATCAATCTAAATTTGCGTTATCTATGAAAAGTGACAAATCACAACAACTTACTTTGTTAATAATTATGCATACACATTCGCCTCGTGTTAGTTCTTTGGTTATAAACAAATGGACGAAATCCCTGCATATTCTATTATATAGAGCCGACATATGCACGTACAGAAATGTAGAGCGAAAGTAGCATCACTTGATGAGATTAGTTTCTTTTTCTAAAAGGTTTTTGAAAACATATTATTAATAATTACTTTTAAAATGCTCCACAGTTGAAAGGTTAATTTGTTTGTTACTGTTTTTAAAAGATCCAACTTGTATGTTGGATATCTCTGAAGAAATGTGTATGTACAGGGTATTCTACGTTTCATGATTTTTACTTCACTGATGAACTTCAAGTGATAAACTGTAACTTTTTGAGTCACTTTTTCTTTGTTAAAACTGCGTCTGATAGATCTCACAAAATTGAACTTGGTCTAACTTTTGCAAACTAAAAAAACAATTATCTTTTAATCGGGGGGTTTTTTCTTTTTTTTTAGTTAAATCTAAGAGTAAATTGTATACAAGAATCTTTTAAATTTCAAACGTTTATTTGTTGCTTAATTACAAGCATATATTGAAAAGTGGAAATTTATGAAAGTTTGAAATCAGGAACTGTGAATCATTTTTTGTATGTGTAAGTCTAGGGCGATATTTATATTCGAATCTTGTATTTAAGACCATCTTATTTATATATTTTCTCTATATATGTATATTCAACACATATATATAATAAACAATTTATTAATATTTTATATTGCACGAAACGATTATCAATATCGCTCCTAGAGTTTTCAATCGCGGTAGGCTTTTTGAACTTCCTTGTGTTTACTCATGTGTTTGCGGACTCTAAAATTGCTTCTTATATATAATGCACTTTTATATTGTAAATATATATAATGACATAGCTCACCGTATTGCGTTAGTATATATACTACATAGTCCCCGCTCGAAACAAAAAGATCTGTATATAGAACTATATAACTACATAATTATTTTTAGGAGTGTCTCCTTGATTACAAGAGTTTACAGTAAAAAGCATGTACGATTAAAGACCTGAAAATCTATTGAGCTATTATATATATATATATATATAAATAAAATTACCGAATACGTTCAATGTATAAATAAAAGCGATTCTATCGAGAACACACTGTTTTGTTCTTTTATTAACAGAAATTTGTTTTATTTACGTGATTCGACAATTTATGTTTTACAAATTGTTTTATTTGTTGTAATTATACTGGAAAGATAATATAGACACTTACAATTATTACTTTTTTTTAATATAGCTTAAACGTAACAAATTTTTATCGTATTTTGTAGTCGCAAAATTCTTTTATACGATATTTGTTTTTTCCCAAAATACAAATGGGGAAGAGAAAATAAAAGAGAGAAAATTTTGTTTTATATATTTAGTTTTTGAACGATAAGTTAAATAAAGTTTTAATGGACAAGGAACCTTGCGAATGTAAATTATGCTCACAATGACAGATAATAGTCATTCTATTTGTAAAAATTGTCCCGACGAAGAAAATTGACTCGAAATGCAATGGTTATGAAATCACTATCCCAAAACAATTGCATGTCCAATTGCTTTACAAATGTGATCGAGAACTTGCTTGGACACCTCGATACAGGAATGTAAAATAGCACATTTTACATCATATTGTGAAACCAAAAAATTACAATTCATTTATCCCACTTATGAGTACATGTGTAATATATATATATATATATATATAATATACATATATATATATTATGTATAGATGCATACTTTTTCTTATCTTGTCCATTTTTGTTATTTTGTCACTGCCACTTTAAAAAATATCAGAATGAAATAATAATCTTCTCTTTCCCCACTAATTTAATTAACGACCACCTGTTTGCTCTTGATATACTTCAATGACATCATCATTCTCCATTTCGAGCTGAAAGTAATGCAATCTTTAACATTTCCCCATTATAGATACATATATGATATAATAATATACACTATCTCTACAGAAGTATCTCAACATGTACATTTTATCTCTCCACACACAGAAAAAAAACTTCAAAAAGTGGTTTTACCTGCTTTGGTGTTTCATCATCGTTGATTCTTTTACCATCAAAAAGAAACCTAAGCGAGGTCATTGGTACACCCTAAACAGAATTAAACTTATTACTTGTACAGACAATAAAAATCCAATAAATTACAAATAACCACCGCATATCGTTCAACGCACAAAAGTTTGAACAAATTATTAAGTAAAAAAATATGTTCTGCGTACGAAAATATAGATTATTTAGTATTTCAACAAAAATAATAAAACTAAATCTCAACTAGGTAAAAATAGTTGTGATAGTAAAATCAACTCACCACACGATCACTGTACGACTTCTTCAGCTTACCCATTTGTGTGGTCATCTTTACCCTAAAGTGAATTTCATTGCTGTCCTGGAAGAAGAAGCAACCGTGTTTCACGTATGCGTGCGTAAACAAGCGCAAAATATAACTCAGTGCACATTACTCACGTTTCCAACAACTTTGAGTTTGATATATTCCGAATTCGCGTCGCCTGGGCCGGCTTCTGGTTTTTGTTCCTAGTGATGTGACAAGGTTAGAGCGCTAGTTCAAACTTTCGGCAAAGATTATTTTGCAGAGTCGACAATTTTTCGTGGCCAGCCATATTCGTAGCCGCAAACGTAGGGACGAAATTGCAAAGGCCGATTGCGCGAAGTGAATTGCTTACCTGATTATCGGACATCTTTATCAATTAGATTACAATAAACTTCTCCACGCGCCAGAACGCTATCCAAACAGAAGCTACCAATATGGCGCCGCGCTTTTGTCAGTTATACACAACTAACCGCTGCTCTCACTTGCTCGACTCGCTTCTTCTATGAACAATTCTGATATTCGCACGATTTCCCGCGCACGCGTATTTCTTTCATGTGTGGTACGCGCAACGGATCACGTGATCCGATGCCCTCATGTTTAATTTACATAGGACAAGAAATTCCATTTGACGATCGCGATATCGAGGACCAATTGCATTGATCAGTTTGGCAAATCGACCAATGCAAAATAAGTAATTAATAAACAGAAATTTCAAAAAATGCAGGCTTGTGATTGGTTTAGTTGCTCAATGCTTAAGTCTTATTTGTTTCGTTCTGTTTATACTTAGGCTGCGTTCTAATATTCACTGCCAGTACGAAAAAATTGAACAACTGCATGGTTATGTAGTGTAGTTTCAACATATTTTACATACGTGTATGTATGTTAAACATAACAACAATTTATGCATATAATTTTACTATTTTACTCGAAATATTATAGCAAAATAAAATATTAAAAAAAAGATCAACAAACATAAATTTATTTCTTTTTGCACAGAGTACCACAATTGTGTCATAATAATTTTTTCTTTTTTGTTGGAAATTACAATGTCTTTGAATGAAGAAACAAATGTTGTAATTGAAGATTATAAAGAAAAAAACCATAGAAAGAACATTCGCAAGCAGAAACGTGCTTATCACAGATTGATCAGAGATATGAACATCAAGTGCACTGATGAACCTACACAGGTATACAACATGTAAATATATTATAATTTTATGAATGAATGAATTCTAAGTTGCAAAATAATTTATAAATTTGATTTTCTTTTACTTTGAATGCAGCATTTAATGATTTGCAATGGTGGCTTAGTAACAGGTATGAAAAGAGAAACATTGCAATATGTATTGGATGCATTAATTACCAAGTACATTCTAATAATGCCAATAAGCAAGTCATATTGTTTCATAACATGCGATTCAAAGAGGGATGCAATATGTGTATATAATTATGTTCACGGACGTATTAAACTTCCAGACCAAAATGGGCCATTATACATGTGCTACACTGAAACAGGTGTGTATAATACTATATTATAAAAAGAGTTATGATAGACTTATATAATAAACACTATGACTAATTTGAAGTAAAATTATAATTTCTTTTAGTTCCTACCATAGATGACAACACATCTAATTCTAAATTTCCACCTGGTCTTGCATTAATAGAGAATTTTATAACAGAAGAACAAGAAAACCATTTGTTAAGAACAATTAATTGGGAAGATCATGGTAAAAAATTATACTTATGTCACAAAGACAGCAAAATTAATAGAAAATTATTGAAAAACATTGTAAAATACTTGCAGAATCTGCCTCATCACAACTGAAGCACAGGCAAGTAAAACACTTTGGATATGAGTTTGAATATGGTAAAAATATGGTAGATCCTGACAAGCCTATTGCTCCAATTCCCGGGGAATATAAATTCTTGCAAGATCTGTTTGACAAACACAATCAGAAACACACGTACGACCAGCTGACCATTAACAAGTATTTACCCGGACAAGGTAATGATGGCTTCATCGATTCATAAGTTTATGCCTGTTTAATTGGATTAAATCTTACTGGTAATATTTTTCTCTTCTCTGTTTGTGTGAATAGACAATTTTAATAGACACATAAATTTATGAATCAAAGCTTGAATAGTAAATTGCATCAATAAATTCTCAAGTGAGAAACATTTCAGGCATACCACCACACATTGATACACACAGTGTCTTTGAAGACACAATATTATCTTTGTCACTTGGCTCTGCGTGCGTTATGAACTTCAAAAAGGAAGATCGGAAGATCGATGTGTTCTTACCCGCCAGATCGTTGTTGATCATGTCGGGAGAGGCGAGATACGCATGGACACACGGCATTTGTCCTCGTTATAACGATGTGATTGAGGCAGAGGAGGGAACTACGACGCGGGAACGTGGAACCAGAGTGTCGTTTACTTTTAGAAAAGTGCGACGAGGTAAATGCTGTTGCGACTTCAGAGAATATTGTGATTCTTCGAACCATGACTCTACGTTCATCGATTCCAAAACCGCATCCGGACTAGAGGATTCTTATGTGCACAAGGTACGTGTTTGTATACGTTGCGTTTGTTTTATTTGTCACATGTCTTTGTTATTACGAATGTTCTTAGGTTTATGAAGAAATATCTAATCACTTCAGTGAGACGCGACACAAACAGTGGCCTAATGTAACCAAATTTCTTGATAGTCTTGAAGAAGGCACATTGCTGCTAGATGTGGGCTGTGGGAATGGCAAATATCTTTGCGGAAATCAAAATATATATAAAGTATTTCTTTCTACTTTTCTATATATGATACACGTGGAAGATACACGTATGTAAATTAATTTAGGCTATTTTCGAGTGTCATTTTAGGTGGGATGCGATTACAGTTTTGGGTTGACGAGTATATGTCGCAAGCGGAATCTCGAGGTTCTCCAATGCGATTGTCTGTATCTACCGTACAAAGACAATTCTTTTGACGCGGCAATTAGCATCGCAGTGATTCATCACCTGTCCACTCGAGAGCGGAGGCATCGCGCTATTTTTGAAATGATTAGAGTGCTCAGGCCAATGGGGAGATGTTTGATCTACGCATGGGCAAAGGAGCAACGCAAAGATTCAGCAGATTCGTTCTATCTCAAATACGGCAAAAAGAACAGGGACGAAAACGAGAAGATCAGCTTGAACGAGATTAGTGAAAAAATTTCCGAGTGTCAAGTAACGCTGCCGGTTCACGAAAATAGAACAAACTTTGCTTACAATGATATGCTGGTTCCTTGGAAGAAAAAAAGTGGCGAACGTTTTCTTCGATATTATCACGTCTTTCAGGAGGGCGAACTGGCAAAGCTGTGTGCAGAAGTGCCCGCAGCCACGATCAAAGAGATCTATTACGATCAGGGAAATTGGTGCGCGATTTTAGAAAAATGTATAGAAAAATCGTGAAAAGAAACTAGATTTCCTCAATCGATCCAAGTGAAATCTCCAAGTTTACTTCATTATTTATTTTACTATTACTTCCTCTCTCACATCGCGTCACCTGTGAACTTAGTCGCTATCGTCCACTGAAACATAGAAAAGTATTCGTTGCTGTCATTAAACATAGAATGACAAATTTGTTGATATAAAGTTTTTTAATGTACAAGATAATTGTATTGTATTAAAAAATTGCTCAATACCGAAAGTTGGTTCTTCTTTTTTCGGCAAATCAACAAGACTTTGATTATCCGTATCTGAGTCGTACATACTGCTGGAGTCGTTGGAACTGTCAGGACACTGTTTTTTGATCAAAATCTGCAAAAGAAAATAATGAGAAATTGTTGTTAATCAAGCAAGCTTGCAAAATGAGTGAAACACAAAACTGATATTAAATTATCACTTTATTTACATATTTTTCGTCAGCATCTGGTATCAAGTCTGCAGATCCTTCTTCATGTTTTACGATACAACTTTTGTCTACATCTTCTATTTCCATCTGATCATCTAGACATTGTTATCAATAAATTAGAAAAATATTTAATTCATCATCATATTATAAATGTTGTACCTTCAGCTAAAGCTATTGCGTCCCATTTATGTAATTTAATGCTGATACGATCACCGATCGTTGTGGTACATTTATTAATCTGAATGCTTTCTTTAAACCTACATACGTTGCTGGTATCTTTTTTGTATCTGCAATGTGTGTGGAATGTTATAAGCTAATATTATTGGTAACAGATTTTGCAACATAAACTCATACCGTGATTGTACATCTTTAGTTACTGCCTCCTTGATTTGCCGCACCAGTGTTTCTGCATAATTTGCCGCGTGACTAGAAACGGCAGATATTACATCTTTGACCTTCATCGTTTTTGTTAAGTAATCAAAGTGCAAGCTACAAAGTTCTCTGTATGAATTCATACCGAGAGTGAGTTCAGCGACACCAACTCTTTCTTCGATATATGTGGGATCCATTATAGTCTTGCCACTGCAAAATTTACGAAGATCTCGTGAAGTGCGCACAAAATCGTCGAGAAAGTCGAATTTCTCGTAACTACAAATTTACTAAATAAATTTGGTTTTCCCGAAGAGAGACCAACCTTTCAAATGTTATGAAAGATACGCAAACTGGATAATGGAACAATGTTAATGGAAGAAAATCTTTTTCGGAAGCTGGATGTATAATGACTTCCTCGCCAGTTGAGGTAACATCTGGCCTATGAAAATGCATGAGAGCAGCAAGTGTTGCTATAGATGCGCAATCAACTAAATTTCCATCATGATTTATGATAGTAACGTCGATTCTCAAGTTCCATACCTGAATAAGATAAATCAGTCACATACATGTAAAATACTGTAAAAACAAAAATATAATAATAACCTTCTTATCTGCTACAATACAGAGAGCTTCTAGATCTATGCACTTTGAATCTTTGAAACATTTTTCTAACTGCCTACTGATCAGTATAGCTGCTTCAGATTGGCGTCCACTTTCAAAATGTTGAGCTGCTAATGGAGCAAGCTCCACATTTATGTACATTATACCTTCATTAGGACGAGATATTTTTGGCTGATGAATATCGCATGATACTTGTGCCACCGCTCTATGAAGAGATTTTTCTTTATTGTTATTTGGTACATTAACTATATATTTATAAAGATACATGTATATATTTATTATTGGAAAAAAACTCTTACTTTGTATGTCCAAGAGATACCATACAACATCCCCAGTTGGATCCAAAGTAGATCATTAGTGGACGTGGTTGCAATAACTCTCTTCCATCTAATCTCTGAAAATACACACAAATTGTTTAGTATTTATATAATCGTGCATACGTTGTGTTTTTGTGAAAAAACTAAACTATTACTCTAAATACTCATTACTTGAAAAAAAAAAAAAAAACAAATACATGAGTTTACATGTATCACGTGCACTTTAAACTGACAGTCGGTACACAAATTTGTGAAGTACCTTTACATAATATATAATTTTACTATAAACTAGAAGACGTACCGTTTCTGTTTCTATACATTTGTTTATAAAATTTCGCTCGCAATTTGTAAGTATGGTTTCTTTCATCTTTGAATATTTTCACTCTATCATATACACATATAAATTGTAGAGATAGTACAATTTGTATAAATGTTACATATGAAAATCCTATTAAATCAAATTGAATTCTTAGTGACTGTCAAGCTTCAACACTCCGTCCATGCGCCAGTCTGTCCTCTTGTTAATCAAAATTAGTTTATAACAATCATAACCTATATAAACACACAGAGAGAAGAAAGAAGTACAGTTTTTTAACACCTGGAGAGGAGGCTTAAGGCCAAAACACAGACTTTTGCATAACGCATAACATTAAAGACATAAGAGAATCAACCAATCAAGGCCTTCTAGAACGAGAAGTGAGGATGAAAATGGAAAACTGGATTGGTTAGATTTTCTTATGTCCTGTTCATAGCTGTGCTCCAGCTTATTGTCTACAATTGGTTGATTGCAGGCTTCTGCAACCAATTAGATGTAAGATAATCATCAACCAATCACATGTGAGAATTATTTTCTGGTAGCCAGAATGCTGTCCCGGATTGGTTGATGTGCTTCTGACCTTTAAATGAAAACCTCTTGCGTATGATCGTCTATGTTCGCAAAAGTGTCTAACGGTAGATCAAAAGTTTCACGGAGTTTATCTTCTCTTTGAAAGTGACGGGTAATTTGATATGATGTATCAGTGAAAAAACCATTTGTTTATATCAAGCGGAAAAATTATTATCTTTTATTTTGTGTGTTCGCAATATGTTTCCTGACATGTTTCTCAAGAGGAGAAACAGCAGGGGACACATAGTATGATTCTCATCGGTGAATGCGGGATCTATCTCAATGGAAGCTCGTTTCGATTTTTCCTTAAAAAATATTCGAAGACTTTATTCGCTGGTGTTGTTCCAAGGAGACAAGATTTACCGGAAGTTAAATTATATCGTGGTGCACACGCAGCTAACCTTTCTAATTCAAGAATAGCCGCAGTGCTCGGTGGAACATCCGCCGAGTAACGTCACGTAACCCTAACTCGATCTGCTCACATCCCTAAATTATTGCATATTTACTCATTCCGACATGTATACATTCAAACCGTTTGTGTTCGTCGTACACAAGGGACATGGGTCTGAACGTCCTAAGGCGAGAAGTGGCCACCGGATCGCGTGTGACCATCGGAATCTATATTCGTACGGGGGCTTCAATCCCTGCGTCTCCGACTCGGACATGCTCAACGATCCGACATGGAACGCCAGCAAACCGCTGTTCAAGGAGTTGTGGCGCTTCAATTTGGCAAGCGAACAGTGGACCCGGCTACCGGGTCAGGAAAACATGCCAAACGAGCTGGCGTCAAACGCGGTCATATTACGCGACGACGCACTGATAGTATACGGCGGTACTGGTGTGCCCTTTGGTGAGAGTTGTAGTAATCAGTTATATGTCTGCAACCTTGACAATGGATCTATAAGAATTATGCCAGCTTGGGGAGAGCTTCCTGAACCACAATATGGTCAGGTAATATATTTTGTGTTATCTACAGGTTGTGTATATATTTAAATAAGAAACATTTCTTCATGAACTTTGTTTTTCTCAGTAGTTTACTTTAGCTGATTCTTAAGTATTTTATTTTTCATATCTTAATAATAAATATTTTTTAGGCACTGGTAAGCTTTGGCCCCTATATTTACACAATTGGTGGTACTACAGGTTATGACTATACCTGTGATATTCACAAGTTTGACCTTAGAACACACAGGTGGGAAATGATATATGCACGTTCAGGAAGAGATGAGTCAGAACCTTTGGGGAGATACAGACATGAGCTAGCTTTCGATGGAAGATTAATCTATGTTTTTGGTGGTGGTACATCTACTGAGGTTTTTGGCTTCTCAGTAAGAAAACATCTATATTATTAAAAAAAGGAGTAACATAAAGAATTACATAATTGTATAAAAATAAATCATAAAGTTTATCTTTACATATGATACTTATATTTCAGGAAATACCGGCATACGATTTGTGGACCAATAGCTGGAAGATGTTGAGCACGTATGGCGACAACGATGGGACCATGGTGCCGGAAGCACGGCGTTGTCACGGCTGTGTTCAGCACAAAGATGAGAAGACCGGTGTTATTTCAGTTTTTATATCGGGTGGTTATGATGGTGATTGGGTGTTTTCTGATGTTTGGCGGTTAGACCTCAGCACACGACGGTGGACATTGTTGAGAGAATGCATTCTACCAAATCCAGTATACTTTCACTCGGCAGCGTTGACTCCAGAGGGTCGTATGTACATATTCGGCGGTATAGTCAAAGTGAACAATGAGGTTATTATTACATTTTTTGAGATAATATATCTACAGTATAGTACATGATCATTAAATGTTGTTTTTAAAACAATGCGTTTCATTGTTGATTTTTCAACAGTATAAAAACTAAATTTATTACAGGTGCAGAGAACAAATGCGGTTTATTCGGCGTGGTTGACGATTCCAAAACTGTCCGAGATCTGTTGGCAGGCATTGAATCATTATTATCCAAACTTAAGAAACATGTCGTCAAGAAGACTGCTAAGTATCGGAATACCGTTGAGATTTGTGCAGAGATTTGATTCTACCAACTCGTGAACATTCACGCAAGATTCAGTTCTCTCTTCAAATGTTCCCGAATTATCGCGAATGAGATGTTTTTTTTTTTAAACTTGCAGTCAGAAAAACATCTGAGATTTATATGCTTATAATTTATGTGATATTTTTTGAAATTCTCTAACTCTCGGTTTTTGTTTTGTACCGCGCGATTTTGTACGATTGTTTATTACGTTAACAACAAGATCAAAGTAATTTTGACTATTTCTATTTTTGACTATTCTATTTATTACATACTAAATAGTAGCATACGTAATAAAACTACTTTATATACGACTTTTGCGCCTTTTCCCCGATCTGCAAATTAATAGATATATATTTAACACGATGTATTGACATTGTTAAAAATATGTACAGACGACATACATACATCGATATGTGCATGTTGACGAGTGATATATAAATAAAAAGATAGTAGATCATTCTTAGAATATTAATATTGTACATATATATAAAAAAAAAAGTCTTACATTTAGTTTGCCATTGTTAAAGCATATTATTATACATACATAGTTGCTTATATATTTCTTATTAACTATATTCCATCAAGCTTGGCGAATGACAACGAGTGACGATGAGGTATTTAAGAATATTTGTATATGACAAGTGTAGAGTAATATTGGAAAAAAAAAAAAAAAAAAAATCACATTGGTGATATGTGCATGCGTAAATTTGTCTATGGTCCGCAGTGCCTGTTACGAAAATGAAGAGATTCATTAAATTTTGCGAGTGTTTCGACGAATCAAAAACTTCGGAGGTGTCTCGACTTTTTTTATTTTTTATTTTATTTTATTTTTATTTAAATTTTAGAAACTTTTCAAGTATAAATTATATATATGTATATACGAAGGTGAATATTTACACACGTATGTTCAAAAATTTTGTTAAAATAAAGATTTTTCCGTACTACGCATTGCAATTCATTAGGTGGATTCGGATGCTATTTATTAAAAAGACACACATACCCACACACAACAAATGTATATTAGAGAATTGATTGATAGAATAGAGTGTAAATATATACAAGCGAGAAAGAAAAAATATAGTGCAATTAAATCTGATTTATGTAGCCGTTTTTATTTCACGAACCTGCCGGTCGCAAAAAAAAGCCGAGTTTTTTACGTCGAGTTTTAAATACGGAAAAAAAAAACATCTCTTTTGAAAGAGTGAGGAAAAAGAAGCTTTTCAATAATCTAAAAAGAACAAAATAAATCAATCAAACAGGTGATAAAAGTTAAGACTTGTAATGCACGTATCTTTCCGTTCTTTGCATTTTTTGCATTAATTGAAAAAGAACGAAACGGGAGATTTACTGGAAGCGTGCTGTTGTATCAAGAACATGACATATTTAGTGCAGTTGTGCTAACAAGAGATAAAGGCACTCTTTTTTTTGTTTCAAGCTACAAATTTTCCAAAATTTAAAGATGTAGTCACAAGATGTATTACAAAGTTTCAGACGACAATTTGCGACAAGAGCATTTTATAAAAATTGCAGAGTTCGCCCTAAACCGGACAGAACTTGGACGTTGTTGCAACAATGTCCAAAATTAAATTTTGCACCAAGTGTTCTAAAAACATTCGAGAGAGAGAAAGAAAAAAAATGCCTCTACGCAAGAGTCTCTCCGTGCGAAACAAAAATTCAAAGCTGCGCGGATGTGCCCGCCATGTCGTCACTTCCGGTTCCGAGAGGCGCGCGTGCTTCGCGCGAATCGTTCGCGACCAGCTGCTGCTGACTCCGAAGCTCACTTCAGAGACTTCCAAGCGGTCGAGCGAGGTGGACGCCTGTTTGTTGCTTGCGACCGAGTTGCGTGCGAGTGTGGTACACACCGTGTCTTTCGGCCTCTTTGAAGGTAGCTGTTAAAAAAAAAAAAACTCAAGATCTCGAACTGAGACATTGTTTGATCACACACCGGTCGATTCCGTTCGCGCTCTCGTCGACATCGTCGGTGTCGTCACTGTCGTCGTCGTCGCCGTGATTCCCATGCATCGCACAAGCACGCGGCCGAGCACGCGCCTGTTCGAGATGCGTTACCAGGTATTTATGTAGTATCGACTACTGCTGTCTTGACATCAGGACATCGTTGAGCACTTGTCGTTGCGCACCCTCGTCGTCGACGGAGAGAGAGAGAGAGAGAGAGAGAGAGAGAGCCTCGTGCGGGCGAGAATTTTGACAAGAGAGTCTAGAGCGACTTCGTGAAAATCCGGAGCGGAAATCATAGAATCGACAACGATGGAGCAGAAACACTTGTACAAGATTGTGCTAACCGGAGGTACGTAACGCAAAATCACGTCTCTGATGTTGTATATGAGTTTTTTTTTCGCAGCATGAGGTGTGTAAGTGTATATTTTGCACGCAGCTCGATACATATTCGTCGCCTGACTCAAAGAGTGCACACGAAGAGAATTTTCCTAAAGCGCGATGACTCAAGAGAATTCAAACACACAGTGTGTTTCAATTGAATAATTGATTTTCTTTTATTTTTACATTGTCAGTCGAGAAGACTAACTAGGAATTTGTGTGACAGAACTTTGCGCTTCTTGATTTGTGTAAATTTTTTTCACGAAGAAATGTGTTGACGGATTGCAAAATTATCAGTTTGTACAAGTTTTTTTTTTTTACAGCGAGATTATCAGGTGTTGCGTATCATTTAAATGGCTCTTGCACGCACACACACAGAACGTGCGAGAACGTAGCCAGCATCGAGGAAACATTGTAGGAAGTCGACGTGTGGCTTTTTCGAAAATACATGTCCGTCATTTCCGAAAAATCTGGACTGACTTGGTCATCGCGTTGTCTTTTGCCGCGCGACCAAGTAAGCGCTTTTGCCGCGTTCTTCGCGTACAGGAGCCATTAGACTCTATATATAATTTGTATACCCTTACACACGCTCAATAATGTATATATATATATATCTCTCTTTCTCTTTTTTTTTTTTTTTTTAAAGATAAGTAAATTAAATTCTCTAAATGTTATGCGTAAGAGAAAGCACTTGACGGTCGGCGTTGTGTGGTCGTTGATAAAAATAATGAGTCAATTCCGAGATAATAAATCGCGCTCATTCATACACGTGCTTCATTCGAATGTTCGCTTTTGTTTCCAGATACGTTTCCTCAGCGATATCGGTTTTCGAGTTTCTTTTGACCAGGCGCGCACAAACATAACATTCGGCTGAATTGGTATTTTTTTTATCTCTGTTTCCTTGAAAGAGATAAAATTTGCTACTTGAACGATCATCGCGCTGAACGATCATCGATGTCGTAATTTCGTACTGGTCGTGACGAACGAGAATAGAACAACACACAGGCAGAGAATTTTATTTCGCACGAGTGTGCGCGCGAATCTCAATCCGCACACGCGTATGCGTTTATTTCGGCCAGGGCGAGATGAGGCGCACGTGGTTTCCGCACGACTGCACATTTCTCTTGGACAAGATTTTACTTGGTTGGATTTTAACAAAAACTAAACTGCGCTAAACGAAAGTCGCTAATGCGCAAAATTGCGAAACGTAAATGTAACGTTTCCGCTGCAATATCGCCGTGACGCCGAATTGTCTCTCTTCCGTTTCCTTCGTGGCTTTTGCGACGTTTCGTTATTATCATCGGCCACGCCAGTTGTCAATCGATTGCACGCGCTTAGCGAGGACACGCGCGGCCCCGCGATTACGATGAGAAAACGAGATCAAAGATCTTCGTTTCGCAAGGAACGAGATTCATTTGGATATACAATTTTTTGTTTCAATTCGTCTTATTAAATTTTTATCTGTTATTTTTATATATTTTTGTATATGTTGTACAATTATTTTTACATATTTAATTTATATTTTTGTTGCGCGCACGCACAATGCAGAATTCCATGTGATATTTGAATTCAGACAAAGTAACGTTACACAGACATGGAAGTTACACACATGCGAGCATATCGGCATTTTTCAGACATCTTGCAGACATCTTTTTTTTTTTTTTTGTCTAAGCGACGGTTATTTCGTTCCGTCTCGTCTTAATGAGCAGCCTCTTGTATCTTTATCAAAAAAACCGCTAAAAACCGTCGCGAGTGTTATTTTTATTAACGGCGCAGTTAGTTTTTGTTTTCTTGATAAGTCGGGAATTCACACTTTATCGCCAATATATTATACGTGTTTCGGCAAGCGACGCGATTATCTTCTGCAAGTGACATAATCATGAGAAAAAGGAGAATCTCTCGTAACAACATTTGCTCCAAAGAATCAAGACAAAATGAAAAGAATTAAATTGAACGAGTTGAGGGAACGAGAAAATGGCAACGAGGAGGATCGGTTTTCTCACGATCTTGAATATCTATTGTTCCAGAAAAAGATCCCAAAACAAAAGCTTGAAACATCGACGTGCGACGAATATAGCTCACGCCGTCACAAAAGAAAATCGTAGACGCGAGAGAAAGTTTACTCGTGCGTAAGGAGACGTTTCTTTTTGTGACACCGTAAAATCATGAAATAAAAGAGGAAAGCGTAAAAACAAAAATTTGATTCAGGACGTAATGTATTGCAGATGCGTCGCGTGTGCATAATTTGTTTATCGTGAGTTTCTGTACAACCGGGTCCTGAACAATCGATTCTTGTAACGCGTCGTAAAAAGCAACGCGATGCGTCCCGTCGCGACGTCGGGTTAATAGCCCGCGCGTGTTGTCTCGGCGCGCGCGCCAATTACATTCAATTTGACTTTTATTGGCGTGCACCCCTTTTCAATGCTGTTTGCTTTTATATAATGACGAAGGAATTGAAGAAGAAGATGATATATAGCAGTGTCACATAACTTATTCATAGAAGAACGTTGTTTCGCATATATATATATATATATACGTCTATCGACTCGATATATCGATCTCGCAATATTGCAACGTGAATTTAACTCGTTATCTCTCTGCGTTGCAGGACCATGCGGAGGCAAAACAACCGGACAGACCAGGCTGTGCACTTTTTTCGAGAATATGGGCTGGAAGGTAGGCAGAGAGCTTTGTCGTCCGGAAAAATTTTGTCACGCAGTCTTTCGGTCTTTTTTTGTTTTTTTTTTTTTGTTTTTTTGTTATTGAAGAGAATGAAAAAACACATCAATCAATCTCTGTCGCGAGTTTTCTCTCGAAAACGAGCTTTTCTCTCCAAATGACACTTTTGTCCAATTCTCGTTTGAGATTTTTTAACCCGACGAGCGTGTCTCTGAAACTGCAAAATCGCTACAAATATGTAGGCTCGCATATAAAACACAGGAGGATAGAGAAAGTGTTCGCAAAAATAATCGAAGCAAAAATACAGGTATTCGGGCGCAGATTACTATTGTTTTTTTTTTTTTTTAGTATAAACGTATACAGTTTATTAAAAACATCGTCTGCGCGCGAACATCTCCGCGTTTCTGGCTTTTCACGAATCTCTCTCTTTGTTCTTGGTGGAACTATGTGGTTGTTGAAACTGTTCGTTAATGATACAACCGAGACGGTTTTATACGGAATATATGGAAATTATTCGCGATTGCTGTACAAATATACTTCGAGTCAAAGGTAAAATACATTGAATATGATTTAATTTTGACGAGGAGGAAAATTCTACCTCGTCGTAATAATTGCGCATACAAGATGATTTCAAAGATTCCATGCAGTAAAAGAGTTTTCCAAAGATACATTGCGTTTTTCTGATCGCTTTTTGGCAGGATTATGTCAGTAAATTTCAAATTTCGCAATCGAAAACTCGCGTGAGCTTTTTGCGGTCCGATAAAACCGCTTTCGAATTTAAAAAAAGCAAAAAAAAAAAACGCGATCTAGTTTCGAGGAAGAGAAGAGAGAAATCTTCTCTGCTGTTAGATACGACAGGTCGTTGTCTTCGACAGGTGGTTGTCTTCTTTTTCAGGTGTATCGTGTCCCCGAAACAGCGACCGTGCTGCTCAGGTATGCAATTATACAAACTTACAAAACAAAAAAAAATAAAAAAAAAAGTAAAACGAGGAAAGAAAGCCGGACCGAGAGAGAGAGGAGCAAATTTACGGTATTTTTTTTTTGTTCATTTATTAACTCTAAAAAAGAACACGTACGCAATTTTTATATTCAAGTTGCACGAGAAACAATTCAGGAAATTTAATATTACGGAATGGGTGTTTATTAATTTTCACAGAATAATAATTCATTGATTCCAGAATCGAACAAAAAAAGCTTTTCGGAAACCAGACACGTCGGTTTGCGCCTCTCTCGTTCGGTTTCTGTTTCCGGAATGTGGAGAAGAAGTCGCACGCGTATAAAAATATTCTCGTTACATAAGCGAGCAGTTTGCATGATAAGTTACACAAGAAAAGAAAAATGTAGTTGTCACCGGAAAAAGTGATAAGATCAATGTATATAATAAATATTAAACGCGAGACGTCGCGTGAATGAAACAAAAAGACAATCGGAGAATTCCAAAACTATAATTTGATATCCTTTGATTTGCCTTCGCGGAACAAACCGCTCGATCGGTTCGATTATTGTTCATCTTTTTCAATACGCTATTATTTGTGACGCGAGCAATTCCTTGAAAACTTCGTCTGAATATCACACACATATATACACACACACACACACACGCATTTACGCTTGAGTCTTGTTAACGGATAACGCACACACGCGCTATATTGCTTCAATGATCAAGCGATTGAAGGAAGCAGACACCCCATATTTGTTCGAAAAAAAAAAACAGATTAGAGAACACGATATGTACACAGCTCGTGTAATGATAATAATAATTGAAACTCCTTTTGCTCACGCAGCTGTGCGATGTACATACATGCAACTCTCCCTCAGACCCCATTGATTTACGTTCGTAACATTAAGATTAAATTTGATTAGTGAACGCGCGCACGTTACCAGCCTGTATTTTGCGTACGCAATTATCTCATATTTGTCGTCTGCTTTTTTTCCATTTCAGCGGCGGCGTCAAGTTTTCAGACCTGAATTCGGAAGAGGGTAAGTTCGCGCTGATGGCGTCATTTTTTTTTTTGTTTTTACATTACTCATCCCTCCGATTCTTAACAGTCTTTAAACACATTCCAGTCCGTAATTCATATCTAAATATACGTGATTATTAACCGATCACTGAATTTAGTGATTAATAACGATGTATTAATTAATCATTTAATTACATATATTGAGTAATTATTATTTAACGAGTTTAATTGATTTTCGTGATCAATTATTAAAATCTTTTTATCCCGTGTAAATTGGTAATTTGTGATGTGTCAAGTATCGAGACTGCAATGTGTTCCATTCGATGAACGCAGCACCGAAAAGAAAACTACTCCAACACTTTTGTAATCGACTATTGCGCTTTTCTTCGTCGTAAAGAATTAAAAACAGAGGGGGATTCTTTTCGATTCTCATTAAAGCCACGCTGATCTAATTAGGAGCGGAAGATTCGGATTAATCGGTTCGATCGATGGAAATAAGCGTGCTTCGCGCGAATTATAATAATTCTGTCGTCGAATTTATTATCTATCGATCCGCTTTTTATCGCGCGAGTTTGCTTCGAGCAAATGCGCGAGACCGGGTGTCTCGACGGAGGAGAGGAACTCGTTATTTCTCGTCGGGACCTCGAAAATCGCGCGTAAATATTACCCCGGAAACATGACGGATTGCGTCAACCGTCGCAATCGCGCGTAAGAACGAGCGCGCGGGTGGAAAAATCCCGAGGCGAGGCGAGGCTAAGAAGCGAGAAAAAGCAAGAAAAAAAAAAAGAGTTTTAGATTCTAATCAAACAACTGAAAAACCTGTTTGACTCGCGCGTCGCGTATAAATAAAAAACTACATTTTTTTCTTTGGCACGGAAAAATTTTCAAACAAATGCGCGTCTTAGAATGTTTGTGTCGCGCGTTCTAGCTGGCGCATAAAGGACCGCGCGAGCTTCTCGCAAGCACAATAACTGCACCTCGTCGCAAATTGCATAACGCCAAAAATTCTTGGCTTACGAGCTCTCGGCCTTTTCTCGGCCCCACGTCACACATGTGTCGCGAGGAACTTTGCTCGCGATTATATCACGTCCAACTTTATTATTATCGCTATTATTATCGGTCTTTTTTTTTCCCCACGCCGATTAGCATCTGCGCTACTTAGTTCGCGCGCATGAATTTATCCCGAATTTGCATCGCTTTTATTTTATTTCCGAACGACTCGCGACGTTCGATTTGTGTGACGTCTTTTTTTTTTTCTCTTCAACTTGTTTTCTCTTCATTCGCCGAGACTTGAGCTTTGTCGCACATCCGGAAAAATGACGTTGAAGTATTTCAATTTAACGCCGCGAAAAAGAAACGAAGAATTCTCATTTTGCTGCGCGGGTGGTCGCCGTTGTTCGCACTTTTGTTCGTTCCCTTACGTAAGACGATCGCACGGCTTTAATCAGCTCGTCCTTGAACGAATGAATACGGAATGTCACAGGCTTCTTTGCTTCACGTTTTTTTTTTTTTTTTTTGCATGCGTTTATCGCTGTCGTCGTTACATTACAAAAAGCAAATGCGTTTTGAACAATTTCAGCGGCGATATCGCGCGATATGTTGAACGCAGCAGTCGAGTCCCACCATTTATCATATTCTTTTGCGCAGACAGCATCGTTCGCATGTTAGAAAAGTAAAACTGACACCGATGTTTATGAACTACCGCAATTTATGACCACGTGGTGTAATTTGACTTGCGTGTGTACCCATGTGCGTCATCAGCTAACACATTTGGCTCGAACGTCAAGATTTGGAGCTGTGTTGTATTTTGTTTTTGTTATTAAAAGTTTTTTTTTTTTTTTATTTTAAAAGAAACAAATTTAAGGAATCAAAAGTCGTACATGCAATCTATTTAAAAAAAAGTACTTAATTTAATTCATCCATCGTTCAAAAGTTGAACATTTCTATCGCGATTTTGCGTCGCACATAAAAAGACGAGGAAGTAATGTTTCGACGACGAATATACTTTTGAGATCAATTGATTCTAGCGGAGTGTCCTTCGCACGCGAAATCCTCGCGGCTAAATCGTAGGAGCGACGTCTCCTCCCGCGGGGGCGAGGCGAGATGGCCGCAGGTTCTGGAAGTTAATTCCTGCGTGGGTGAGTCCTCGGTGGTAGAGAGCAAAAAAAGCTCGCAAGAGACACGCGACGAGACACGCACACGAATAAAACATGTAAAATCAGGAAAATCTTTAAAAGCAATGGTAAAAGTAATAATCTTCTTGTCGTTTGATTTTCCAGATCAATTCGTATCGTCATTACCTTCTCACAATCGTTGACAAATAGAAGCTTATTTTTCTTTCTCTTTTATCTACTCATTCGATTGGTTGGTCGCTTGTTGTAGATACATATTGTCCTACGTCTCACGTCGGTAAAATATTATTCGGTAATATTACTTTTTTCTTGTTCTGTTTTCACTTTTACATTTCATTGTTGTATCTCGGAAAACATCTACCCCAGCTTTCTTTTAGAACTCGTCTCGCCAACGAGAACGCCTCTGTACTATTCCCTATTCACGAAATAGGACCTACACTCTCTCAAGACCGCATTGAGACGAAGATGAAACGTAGATAAAATTGTGAACTCATCTAGATGTGTTGAGCAAATGCATTTTCATGTTCAAATTTTTGTTTAGCGACGATTGTGTCTATGCCCGGTCTCTATATGCTAGGATCTCGCTTGAGAAGGACAGTCTCGCCTCCGACATTGATGTAATTTCGCGCAAAAACGCTGTAATGTTTCACCATCAGCATTTGTTTTACTGTAATGAAGTTACGCTTGAAGCTGTAGACTCTGTTGTTTCTTTCTTCAAGGTAAACGAGCTTGTTCAGGCTAACGCGCTTTGAGCTACCGTCTGCGCATATAATTCTCATCTAAGAGAAACATAGTCACAGACATAAAATCTGAAAAACTCGTCGTCGCGCAAGATATATCGCAGATTCTCTTGTTTGTTTCAGCGTTCAAATTTCAGGAAAATCTCCTGCGCACAATGATCCAAATCGAGAACACGTTTTTCCAACTAGGTGAGAGCTGTCCGAGAAATTGTCTCATCATCTGCGATCGCGGCGCAATGGACGCTTCTGCTTGTGAGTAAAAAAGATCTTGTGACAAGATAATTCTCTCAACTTTCAAAAGGTCTCTGACCTCTTCGTGTTTCTGACAACGAATTTTCATAAGAGTTTTCTTGCAGTCATCTCGAAGGACAAGTGGGAGCTCATGATGGCATCGAACGGATGGAACAACGTCGAGCTGAGAGACAACAGGTAAAATTGAAGACCTATAGTCTCTAAGGAAAAGTGAGTGTGAGACTCGATCGCATATGTATCTTCTCGTGAAATTGGAAGAGAGAATAGAAAGAAAAGCAGTATTTTCTCTTTCACGCGATCTTGTGCAATGATTTACAACGTATTTGACCAGATACAACCAAATCATCCACATGGTCTCGGCGGCGAACGGAGCGGAGGAATTTTACTCCACTGAGGATCACGCGTGTCGCTCGGAAGGCGTCGAGGTCGCTCGCGAGCTTGACTACAAAGCCGCGGCCTCCTGGGTCGGTCATCCGTACTTCGATGTGATCGATAACTCGCAGGATTTCGAATCCAAAATCTGCCGTATGATCGAGTGCGTGTGCCAGAAGCTGGGCATCGATATCGGCGATCGGTTGCGCTCCAGCAGCCGTAAAGTAAAGTTCCTCGTCAAAGCGCCGCTGCCGCCCGACAGCGAATTCCCGCCTTTCCAAGACTTTGACGTTGTGCACAACTACCTCCAGAGCAACAATCCCAAGATGCAGGCGCGTCTACGTAAACGTGGCCAGAAAGGTGAGACCTGAAAGCCCTGTGTTTTACTTTCAGAATTTTTATTTTATTTATTTTGATGCACACACAATTATTTGTTTGAATTGTATAAAGAGAACAATCTTTTTTAGTGTCGTTTTTTATAGTGTCGTTAGTAAAATTTATTCCCCCCTGTGCGATTTTACATTGTGCTAAAGTGCAAGTGTCAGAATCTCTTTGTATTAAAAGGTCATTGGTCATATATCCACACAATTCGCCGACCAAAGATGTGCGGACAAGTAATCGAGGTGAAGACTCAATTAACGCAACGAGACTACTTGAATATGCTGGCTCAACGTGACGATTCGCATTTCACCATTTATAAGCGTCGTCGTTGCTTTCTCATCAACAATCAATATTTCCAGTTAGACATATACAGGGAACCGGCGCATCCCAGGTAAGATTTTTTTGTAGCTACGTGATTTATACAAATTATTTCTTTTCTTAATCAAGCGATTAACTTTATTAAGTAAATGATGTGCGTGTTGCAGATGTCGTGGTTTAATGTTACTCGAGACCTACACGCCATTGACGGGCGACGAATTGAAAAACATTCTGCCGCAGTTCCTCACGATCGAGAAAGAAGTCACCAACAATCCAGATTACAGCATGTTTAATCTGAGCTTGGTCGAGGAATGGAACAGCACCAATAAATATTGTCCCAATTTGCACGGTACTGTAATCGTGACTCTGTATTTACATCGCTTATTTAAATTATCTTACAGTAACATTTTTGTACAATGTTGACTGGATTATTTAAACTTTCTTCAAGAGTTACGTGTATTCTGATTATAAAATAACAGCGATAATCTGAGACTTGCAATGAAATAACACGAATGTAAGTCTGTCGTTTTACCTCACACAGGCTCGATCCAGTCTACAGAAAATCAAGGTCTCAACTTTTCGACCTCGAAGAACTCGACAGGCACGCAAAGCAACGGCGGATTAAATTCCGTCGTGAACGGTCAACAAGAAATTGGCAACAAAAACGTCAGTGGCGCTCAGAAAGATCTGGTGAACGGTAAGGCAACGTTCGCCGAGCAATGTAGCATAAACAGCGATTATCGAAAGTCGACTGTTCGCAATGGCGCCTCAGCTACGAGGTTAGACGATAGTTTACAAAAATTGAGAATCGACGAATCGCGGAAAAACGGATTCGAGGACATAGTCTAATAATAAGACAAAACAAATTTATATGAGGCAATAAGGTACTTTATGAGCCACTCGCGCATAATTCCGAAACTGTAACGTGAACGAATCTAATATTCTCAGAACTCGGATTGTCTAAATTAAATGTTGAGTAAATCGCAACTATAGTGGGACGCGAAATAGATCTCTGAGATAGAATAATCTATTTTTTAATCGGGCTTGCGTGTCGTACTTATTGTAAAGTATTTGTCGTGAAGGACTCTACAGTTAATCTAGGTGGGACTTTGGCAATCGGACCAATATACCAGGCTAGTATTGCGCCGTTTGTAAATTCCCACTTGGACGGTTTTGTCAACGTCGATAAAAAGAGAAATGTAAAAATTATTGAAAAAGTATGTCACAAAAAGTACAGAAATTCGTTTGCAAGTTTGCAAAAATTAACAATTTTTCTTAAACTCAAAGATTTACTCTACTATTTTCTTACGAGTTTAGATATTTCTTGTCTATTATTTTTTTATTAAACATATCCAAAGTGAGAAAATAAAGCAAGGAAAATAAAGAGATTTCTCGTTGCAACATTCGTTTCTTCTTAAAATATATAGAGATATAAAATCATGAAAAGGAGATAAATATATGTAGTAGTATATTAAAATGAAGCGACGTTGATTATAAAATTAAATTTCAGTAAAGTTTTGTCAAATCTTCACGAAACGAGCAATGTGTCTATTGACATATCGAGTATTTCTATTTCTTTATTTTATTCTAGTACTCTAGTTTATCTTATATATTGTACTTCAAGTATTGTCTCAAGAATTTGAAAGAGAATAAAAGGAAAAACGCTGCTGAGAGAGAGAGAGAGAGAGAAAGAAAGAAAGAAAGAAAGAGAGAATGCTTGTGATAGGAAAATGCGCGTTAAAAAACACGACATTGAATATGCGAAAAATCCTAGTAGAAGATAAATATATCGACGCATACTTGGGATAGCAACATTGTTGGGAACGCGCGCGTTGTAGGGAAATCTATTGAGAATATAAGAACTTCAAGGCGTGTGTTAAATATCTCCTCAATGTATTTAATGTCAAAAAATGCGAAAGATTATGTTCCGATACCTTTGTATGTTAGTCGTATAGTAACGTAATGCGAGAACTTGCAGGTTTTACAATGAGTTATCAAACAGCATTTATTTCGATTCTAACTTACAACGTGTCTTCATAATTTTACAAGCACACTACGCAATGCAACACGCAATGCAACACGCAATGCAACTCGAAATTCTTTCTGCAGAAAAAAATTCTTTCTGCTATATAAAAGTAAAATCTCTAATTAGGTTTTCTTTTACTTTCTTTTTTATATATACAATTTTATTAGATTCTTGATTATTTATATACAATACTATTATTTATATACAAGATCTGACGGATCTCATTGTAGCCTGTGATTGTTTTTAACTTTAGTTATTTTAGAAACGTCTGATAACTCATTCTAAAAAGCGTTGGAGATGATCAAAGAGTAGATCAATTTCTTTTGTCACGGCAAACTCCTAAGCAAACTACTGTCGGTACTTAAGATAGGTGCTTGCCTATAGAAGCAATTTTTAAAATAATTATACATTAGGCGCGATCACCTCTTGTCCGATCTATGATTTTTTTATATGTAACAATAATATCGATGTAAGCTCTAAGAGAGATCTCACGAGATTGCGATGATAAAACAAACTGGTAAAATAATAAAAAAAAGAAAGAGAGAGAAAGAGAAAAATATGATTGCGAGATGCTCCTCTTGCAATTCCTCTTGTAATTCTAAATCTAAGAGATGACTCTTGTGCACGTCTCGCTATCGCATTTTCTTACACGTCAAACTAACCACTCACAAATTTTGCCACTGTTTAGAGAGAGAGACGAAGTGCCTGTTAAACGTTTGCGAAAATTAAAGAGAGAAGAAAAGTATATATATATATAAAATATATATATATGTATAAACACAAAAGTCTATATTTTCAATCGAGAATGCAATAGTGAATTATATCAATGCGCACTCAGTTTACGTAGATAATGGATCTGAAAGACAAAAAATATGTTGTACCCATAAGCGTCTAAAATAAAACAAATGTCATGTGCCTATCATGTCTTATGTTTTACCATCGTCATTGTGTGCCAAACCCTGTCCACATTAGGGTAAACACTACTTAAATATTATTATTGCTATAATTCTAAAGCAACATTATAGAATTTTATTCTAATATGTGTGAGATATCGCGAGGAAAGGGATAAGATTATCCAGAAACATTTTTTAGAACAGCTAAGTCATTTACTTCGACAACACGAGATTTACAGTTTTGGTTTTTGTCTTGACATTTTTTATTTCAACTTTTGATCTCTCATAATATACTGACTTTTAACAAATAATTGTAATAGACGTATATTAATAAATATAATCACTGTGTGTAAACCATTCAAGGTTCCTGAATACTTTTATCATTTTAATAATATCCGAATGGAACCTTGATAAAAGTAGATAAAAAGTTGGTTATATAAATTTTTCAGAGTTTATCAATAACTAATCCTACTTTTTATTTTTTTTAAAAGACAAATATTTTGTATCTATGAGATTTCGATCATTTATTAGTAATTGCACAATTATTATTATTATGACTAAATGTGACTAAGAAATGTTGAATTAGTCGCGATCGCAGCATGTGTGTGTATATATTTAAGGAAGTAAATATAGTTTACCTTTTCTAAAAAAGATAAAATATTTAGTAAGGAAGTAACTACTTATCCTTTGTAAAACAAAAAAAATACAAAATACAAAATATGTAACAACTACGCTCAACTGCCTCTAAATAAAAAAAAAAACGCAAGTGGAAGTGGCGTTACCGGAGATTGTTTCAACATGATTCTATCATCAAATAATTTATTTCTAAAAGTAAGTTGCGATACACTTGCGTGTCGTAAAAACGTTATTTTCGCGATCGCAATTTTCTCTAACACGACTTAGCAAAAACTAATAAAAAAATAACGAAGAAGTGGGACAACTAGAAGACAATATTTTACGCTTATTACGAGTTTTGAGAAGCCAGTACGCGGCGCGCTTTGTACATGTAAGTAGTCTTGTGAGACAAAAGTTCTCTTATGTATTTCCTATTCTACGTACTGCAGTTTGCATTGGAAGCATAAAATTGGAATTTTTTCTTTTTTTTTTACACACACATATGTATATATAACGCTCTCTTGTACCGCGCTGCTTGTGAATCAAACCTATGACCACTTTCGAAGTTTGTTTTGCCGAACTATTATTCGAAGTTTTTGCTAAACTCCTACACATGTTTTAATATTACTGATCTTATATTACATGTTGTTGATTTATTGACTACTTTGTCAAGTTATTAAGTTATTTTTAAAAATTTGCGAGAGAAAGAGAATATAAAAACTTTTTTTTAATAACGAATGAAAACTCGCAATTTTATGATTTTCTTTTTCCTGAAAGTTTTCTCAATTTTCATTTCAATTTGTTTTTCCTTGCCGTTTTGACTCTGGCAAAAAAATCGCCCATTACGCGTACATTTTGAGCTGCGTTCTTTTAAAGAACACATGTAACAACTTGGCTAGAGAAGACATTATCATTTCTTAATACTACACCTGAACAAAACGGTTATTCATCTAGTAACGGTTTTGGGTTGCTGCTGTTGCGCTTTGTACAGCTTGAAAACTTTCTTACTCGGAAGTAAAGATTGACTCAGACCAGGCCTCTTCTTGCGCTTTCTGTTTGCCGTACGATTGTTCTCCTGATCCACCTCGTTTTCGTCGTCGCTAGCGACCTGCTGCTGTTGCCCGTTGGTGTATCGAGTTTGGCAAACCAGCGTCTCCTGCGGAGTTCGCAGAGCCTCCAATTCGGCCGCGCTGCGATGCAAATCCGAGTCGTGGGCGAAGGTGCAATTGTGACCGAAGCGACAACGGCCCTTCCGGTAGTTCCAGCAGATCTTACGGCCGTTTATCATCTTTGTGTCGTCTAGCGTTGGTGTCATCTTTACGTGCTTCTCCAGGATCGCGCTCTTTGCTCGCTCTGCCTCAACAAACGGATTCGAGAACACAGAGGTTCTTAGCAATGTGGGTGTGCTATTGAAATCTGGTGTAGGCAATGGAAGCTTTTCTTTGGAAGCTGCTGTTTCAATTATTCTCACGTATCCATTCTCTTTCTTGTTCTCATCCCGGTCATCCTCCTCTTCCTCCTCCTCCTCCTCGTCTCTCTCTTTCTCGGACTCCACCTTCTCAGCACCCTTAAAGCTAATGGTTAGGCAATATCAGATTACAAAGAACAAGGTGTATTCCGCATGTACACACACGGTTGCTAAATGTAAAGGTTTGAAGTGCGATTTTCTCCTCTCTCTTCTCAGCTAATATTACACAACATCATATATTCCCAATATGATATTCAAATTATGGAGAGTTTACAAACTTTTTTGACTTTTTTTTCTATACATAACACTATTCACTATTAAGATTCTTCCAACATTGTTACTTGTTCCAATTTCTCAAGTCATCTGTCAAATCTCTTGTTTCTTTTCATCTCATTTCATGAAACCTAACCCCGAGTAGTGCGAGATTTACGAATATTTATATTTTCTACGCTTGTGATTTTTTAATATCGCGGAGAAATGTGCTGAAAAAAATGGACATAAACAAACGAGACGTTTGATTAACTTGACACAGTGGCCCAAACTTACGCATTGTCTGAAGCGTCGTCGTTGGTTTCGCTGTCCGAGCCAGAGGATGTTCCGTAATCCGCAACCAAGGAAGCCATAGTGATAATATCTCAGTCGATTGTTACGAACTAGATGATCTAACCGCGCGACGTAGTTAATTAATTAAACGTAATCATCTCGCGCGAGGCTAGACGCCGTCCCGTCACCGTCCGTCCGAAATCACAGTCCGGTGACGGAACACACACCTGAGGAGCAAAAGCGAGAAGACAGACAACCGGAAGTTGTCTGAAGTCGCCGCGGAGACGCTTGGCGGTGAATACGAACTTAACAAAGCGTCTCACGAGTGTTTTCACATATTTGCAGATATATCAAGTTACACGCGCAGAGTCTGTAATAAATTAAAATAAACGCGAGGTAAACGCTGCAAAATATTTCGAGACCTGTTAAAAATTACAACAATAAATACTTGACAATAATCTAATTAATTAATCTTAATAAATACTTGAATAATAAAACGTCAAACTAGTATTTTACTTAAAAATAACAAACTGACGCAATAATTATTATTTATATAAAGATCAATAATAATGTTATTTACATACACTCATACGTACAGAGTTTCTGTGTTATATAGATACAAACATTTATATACACGTAACTAATATAAATATAGTAAATAAGGAGCTAAAATTACATGGTCTATAATAATTAAAGAACTTAATTAGCAATATATTTTACTGTTTCGTCATTTGTGTATCATAATCGCAATTCGGTTAAAAAAAAAAAAAAAGAATTTTTCTCTCTCTCAAGAGGAAATTTTCATGATAATTGAACATGATAACAGAGTATCACAGTTTTCACACGTAATCAACTAACAAAAACCAAACCCAGCTTATGATGTGATTCATTCATAACAGTATTTCATATTTATATAATATAAAACTGTGATTTATATGTACAATCTCATATAAATGTACATCAGATTCAGTCGGTGCGTCGACGAGAGAAATGAGTTCACCTCCGACTCTTTCTTGTTATTGCGTCAAGTCTTCTTCATCTTATTTGTTCAACAAGTTTCCGACGCAACACAGAGTTCCGTGATTATTTTACATTACACATACGCATATTGCTTTGCGCAACTTTCCTATATGTTAAGATTGCGATTTTTCCATCTCTTTCTTCCAGTCCTTCGCGAAAGCCATGATCTTGAGGTTTGGCCTTTGCGACTCGTCCTCCGGGAACGTGAAGTCGAACACTTCCTCCCAACCGTCGTCGTTGCCGTCCTCGTCGACGATGCGCCGCTTCTTCTTCACTCTGCGCGGCATCTTCTCCATGATCTTGGCGAGGGTTTCCGGCGTGCCTTTTTCACTCTCGAAGTCCTTCCAAGCCTCCAGCAGCAACACGCGGCTCTCGGTGTCGCCGCTGTTTCTCAACGCGTTATTTCCGCGCTCGAAGATACGCCTGGCCAGGGCGACGTTGTCGGGACTGTCCTCCAGCTGCGGATTGAGCAGTTCGAACTTGGCGTACGCGATCCAGACCTTGACGTGCAACGTGCGTTCGAGCAGACGCTCGAACAGTTGCCGGGCGTTTTCCGTCTCGCCCTGAGCGATCTCGAAGTCGATGTACGATTTCCAAAGCAGCTCGGGCATGTCCAGTCGCGGCCGCGCGACGGCAAATTCGTAGATAGCGCGGGCGCGATCGATCTCGCCCAGTCGCGTTTCCAGCTCGGCGAACCGCATCCATGTGGTGCAGTTCTCCGGGCCGAACTCGAGGAACTTCTCGTACAACTTGCGACATCGATCGAACTCCACCAGTTGCGTTTCCAGATCGATGTAGCCTCGATAGAGCTTGTCCGTCGGGCAGATACCCAGCGCTAGACCCAACGTCTTTCTCGCCTTCGCGAGGTTCTTTTGTCGGATCTCGAAGTAGGCGTAATACAGCCAGATCTTGGAGAAGGTGAAGCGTTTGTGCGGTATGAGTTCCAGACACACTTTGTACACCTGACGGCACCGTTCGACGTCTTTCGCTTCCAGTTCCTCAAAGATGGCATACTTGATCCACAGGTAGATGTATCGTCGCCAGAATTGTTTCTCCTTGGTGGGCGGCACATTGGCGATCGCTCGTTCGTACGTCTCGCGTACCACATCGACGTTACCTTCGGACTCCACCAGTCTCAGATAGTCGAACCACGCGTCGTAGTTCGAGGGATTCTCCTTCACTTCCTGCTCGTACTGATGCTTCCGCTTGCTGACGATCACGTCCTCGATGCCCGAACGATCGCCGTACTTTTTCTCGTGAATCGTGTACGCCTTGTAAATTTCTTGGCTACTGCTTTTCGGCAAATGTTCCAAAGCGTACTTGTAAATGATTCGCGCGCGATCGTGTTCCCGTTGACCCTCCTCGAACCTGGCAAAAGCCAGGAACAGCTTCTCGTCCAGACCCTCGTCTCCGTAAAAGTTCACCGCTCGTTCGTAGACGTTGCGCGCGCCTCTGATAAATCCGTAAGACTCCTCAAAGCGCGCGTACTTTATCCAATGCTTCACATCGGGATGAACCATAACAAAGCGCTCGTAAATTTGTCGGGCGCGGTCAATCTCTTTGTAGCGCAGCTCGAATTTGATGTACGTCTGCCAGGCCTGTTCGTCCGGTTCCCATTCCATCCATCGCTCGAACACTTGACGCGTACCGGCAATGTTCTCCAGAGTCTCTTCCATGTACGTATATTTGTACCAAAATTGATTTGCTCGCGGCAGCAATGTAACCGCGCGATCCCACAGATTTCTGGCGTGATTGACCTGCCTGTTGCGCATCTCCATCTCCGTGTATTTGAGCCACAGAGATATGTTCCGATGATCTACCTCCAGCGCTCGCTCGTAAATAGATCTCGCTCGTTGAATCTGTTTCTGACTTTCTTCCCATTGCGCGTACTTCATCCAGTTGGAAATGATCATGCGATTCTTGCGTATGACATCTTCGAACGCTTTGCGTTTCCGGTGTTGATAATCGGCGAGTTCGTGAGGATCTGAGATCTTCTGCTTCGGAGGTGGAGGCAGAATCTCCAAGTCACGTTCTTTCGCCTCACGAAGCAGCTGCTCGGCGGTGATCTGTATCTCCGCGGGTGCCTTGTTCTTCACCTTTGCCACCTTGGGCATCTTCTGTGACTTCTCCATGGCTCTAACGGGAATTTCGCGGTATCGAGTGTTTCAACTTTTGCGGCACTTTATGTTAATTTCGCTGCAATATAAAACAAAGTAAAATTGATGCTATTCAAAGTCTCTCCTAGGTTAGAAAAATTCTATCTGCGATACACAATTTTAATTAGAATAATCAAGATTTGACAAATCCTTACTCTGGATATATGTCTTCTTCTTCTGAAGATTCGTCCGAAATTTAGTGAATATTATCGTAAATGACCAAATCGTAAAGACGATACGCACACTCTTTTCTCTGTCACTCTTTGCGTCTAATGGTTGGAGACATAGGTTATGTTTGAAACTGTCCTTCAGCCTGTATCACATTACGGATTGGAATTGAGATTAAATTTGACCAATCAGATCAAAGTTCACTAAACTAGATTTTCTTTCTTCCAATTGGTTAAAAATTTAATCTCAATCCATATGACATCGACTTTAGGACACCTGTCTATATAGCAATGAATCGGTTTTACACGTGATTAAAAAGCAAATTACAAACTTATTAATTATTTAACGTATATAAATAAATAAAATATAAATAAAAGGGACTAACGCGTATTAAGTAGATTGTCATTAGAGAGAAGACAAATAAAACTTGCGTAGAACTTTCTAGATAATGTCTCGCGAGTATCGCTCCCCCGAGCATAGGGATGTTGCTTTCTCCGACTTCGTCCAATCGCGCGTATTGTTTCACGCGAGATAAAAGTGCGAAAAGTGAGAATATTAGACGGAGATACACAATCGACCTCCCCTCTAGACAATTGAGGTAAAATGGAACGTAAAGGAGCGTAGAGGGGGAATTTCCTTTCCCTTTCGAGGAACCTATTCATTGCTTTCGACGTCGTATCCGTCGCACGGTGGTATTGCGCGCGTTACTTTTACAAGACACACACACACACATATGATCTGCGTGCGTGTTGCGCGATGCGTGGCCTTCCTGCGGATGACGAGCCGGGGTCGGCCGATACGCGCGTGTATGTAACGTAACTATAAATTTATCATCACGCAGTCTTCGCTCAGCGAGGCGCGAGGTGACTCGGCGGCCTGCGGGGTAGTTGTACAAAAGCGATTCGAAAGAGATCATACGTCACGTCGCAAGATTCGCAAGTGGAAAATTTTCGTGAGAGTGACATTTCATATTTGTGATTTCAACGTAGAGAATTGTGTGACGTACGCACGATGAATCGACGCAGTCGATTTTGTAAACGATATAAATAAAAAAGAGAGAGAGAAAAAGATATATATATATGTACGCATCATATGTGTATATATATACACACAGCTCGAAAAATCCGAGTATTTGGCGTCTTGAGCCCGGCGTTTTTTCTTACGCAAATGTACGAGTAATTACACGCGCGGTCTTAGGGTTAATGATTCGATTTCGTACAGGTGATTAGATATCTTCGAGATTTCCAGGATGTATCGTAAACTCAAATGCGAAGTGGAATATCTGACGGAGGAACACCTCACAGGTTTCGAGAGCTATAAGGTGAGCAATCGGTTTTATCAATCTTAACGTTACATGTAACCGCGTTTATAAAAATTAATTACTACATTATTCAATAAAATAAAAACGCGGAGCGATGCAAACGTGTCGGTTTTATGCGTTAGATAGAACAAATGTTACATAATATAAAACAAATTTTATAGAGTATGATGATTTGCACTAATCATGAGTTAATGACAATCACCTTTGTTCTATGCGCTCTTATGTATTACAAGCAGAATTTCGTTACTCATCTCAAGTATTTTGATATTTCAGTATAGCTCATTAGATACAAGTCCCCTAAGTGTGTATGTTATGCACCCCTTTTGGAACAAAGTGGTACAGGTATGAGTCTGCTTTATAGTATGAGACACAACAGTTTATTAATATAATAATAGAAAAGTTTTTACTGGCAACTAATGTATACTACTTTAGAATGCACACACATATATTTATATAATAAGGCAGTTTTTTAATGTGCTAATTGTTTTCTTCTAGTATTGTCCAAAATGGGTTGCTCCAAATGTACTAACTTTCTCCGGATTTCTTTTTACTGTGTTAAACTTTATGTTATTTGCGAGTTATGACTACTACTTCTACGCATCTAGTGATGACAAACCGGAATACACTCCAATACCACGATGGGTGTTTGTTGTAGCTGCTTGTAACATTTTTATGGCATATACGCTTGGTATGTGTACCTTTACAGTGTGTAATTATTTAGATATATTGACATATAGTTAATGTATTAATCAATAATGTTTGAATTAAATGAAATTTGAAAATGGAGAAAGGAAGAAATATAATAAGTCTTATTAGGGAGTCAATCTTTCGCAAATGATTTAAAAATTTCATTGATAACCTTTAGATGGAATAGATGGAAAGCAGGCGAGACGCACACAAACATCCGGTCCCTTAGGAGAGCTATTCGATCACGGGCTTGATAGTTGGACTGCTATGTTTATTACAGTATGCATGTACTCGGTCTTCGGCAGAACAGATCACAGTGTCTCACCGCTACGGATGTACTTTATATTGTGGAATGTATTTCTTAATTTCTATTTGAGCCACTGGGAAAAGTATAACACAGGAGTGTTGTTCCTTCCCTGGGGATACGATGCTTCCATGCTAGTAAGTTTTTCACACACTTGTGCTTTTTACAGTTGTCTGTAAAAATAAACATTATTTCACAATTAATTAATGTTTTATTTTATTTAGGCAACTATCATTGTCTTTACCCTCACCAGCATAGGTGGACACGAAGCCTGGAAATTCGAATTGCTGGGTGGCATATCAGCGGGAATGATGTTCGAAATGTTGTTTTACGTCAGCGCGCTTGTGTCCAACTTGCCAGTTGTTCTTTGGAACATTTACAAGTATGCTCTTTATCGTTGTTATAAGAAATTAAACTCTATCACATACAGAGTTTTAAATACATATAATTAAAAATTCATTGTTCTTTATATCTATATTGTTAACTGTAGGTGCAACATTCGCGTTAAATAGTTGGTAATTTTTGTTTGCAGATCTTACAGAGATAAAACCGGCAAAATGCGAACGTTTCCGGAAGCTATAAGGCCGTTGGTGCCCTCGGGTTTGCTCTTCGCGATTTCTACGATCTGGGTCGTATATTCTCCCACTAATATTATGGAAAGAGATCCGAGAATAATATTTATTGCTATCGGCACCATTTTTTCCAATATATGTGTAAGAAAAATATATATAATTGTAATTTTATATTTATTACTTTTTATATATTTTTAATTTATTTTTATCGTTTACTATTGCAGTGTCGATTAATTGTATCCCAAATGAGTAATACTAGATGCGAGATATTACCGTGGATACTATTACCAGTCGCAATAGGCGCTCTTTTCTCTTTTATCTTGCCTAACGTAGAGCTGCAATGTATGTATTTAGTCTCTGTAGTAGCCTTGTTAGCGCATATTCATTACGGAGCTTGCGTGGTAAGTCTAATAAAAAAAAAAAAAAAAACTTTCCTTCATTACAAATGCAATTTAATAAGATACTTAATTGACACGTTCGTTTAATTGTACACGTACGTTAATTGCACGCCTACGTTTGATTTCAGGTACGTCAAATGTGCCGTCACTTCCGTATTCAGACGTTCTCCATAAAAGATCATTCCGACTGACTACTTGCCGACGATGCGTGTTAAAAACGAAGAGATTTATTATCACAAGCGTAAGAAAATAAAGATCGGCAAAAACAGAGAAGCAAATAGGGAGAAGAGATCTGACACACACGTACACGTACACAAAAGTAATAAATTGGCTCCGTAAGAGAAAGAGGAGTTCTCTCTCTTTATTACGTATCTTCGAGAGTCTTCAACATTTCGAATTGAATCGGCTTGCTTTTTTTGTCAATTGAGCAGGTTGTCTAATAATACATACAATATATTATTGTTTTGCGACTCTAGGTCGCAAACGTCTAATCGGTAGTCGATCGGCAAGTCGATTACAGAAATTCAAGTAAAATAACTCTTCGACGAAGAAAAAGAAGAAGCTCCTTTTCTTCTCACGGAAAATTGATTTATTATTCTCTTGTGTGAGTAACAATGCATTTATAATTAGCGTTAATCACAAGAAGTTAATTGCCATGACAAACCACTTATCGAGAGAATAATGTCTAGCATCACGTTTTTTGCGCGTCACGTTCGCGCGAGTGCGCGAAAACAAAAACAGCTGCTTGTAAATATTTGACGGCGTTAATAATACATATGTTATTTGCTTCACATATCCAAAAGTAATATCTGCTGAGAAATATTTAACACTTCATGTGTGTGAAAACCAAGACATTCGTTGGATTTGTGTTAATATATTGTAACGTTTATATGCCTAGTCCTGCGTATGTCACCGTTTTTTTATGTTCAAGAGAGCATTGAGATTGGCCGATTCTCTCTATCGTGTTTCCCGCTTCATCACTGAAGCCGGTTTATATACACATGTGTGTATAAATAAACTTTTTCTTTGAACGCTGCCGAGCTCGTTGAGCGCGGTAAATAGTAAAGATAATACGCACCTCTTCGTTTTTAACATGTATCGTCCCTCGGACGCGTCATTAATCGATATATTCTCTTTTTAAAATCTAATGTCTATTTATCTGTCCTTTTTGTTTTATATATAAATATATATATATATATGTATATGTAAATCTTTCTAATAATTCGTGAGGTTACGAATTATTACATCTTCGGCGAGAATTGTGTGTTTCACAATTTATTGTAGAATAATAATGTATGTATTTGTAGCACTTTAAATTGCATTTAGAGTACAATGTGTGTGTGTGACAAAGAAAAAAGATGGAGTGTGTACATATATTTATGTTAAAAATATATTTGTATGAACAATTTCTGTAAAAAAAAAAAAACCAAAAACAAAAAAGTTGAAACACCTCGATATGACAAAACGCAACATCGCAATAACAAATCCGAAGAATACATTTGATTTTCTCATTTTATTTTAGTTATTTAATATACATTTAAAAAGAAAAAAAAGTCTGTTAAGTATGTACATTTTTCACTGCAACTTTTTGTGTTCGAGCAGTTATATATATAAGAAAACTACTATGCCAAACAAAATTATGTCAAAATATACTTGTGAATAAGTATAAATGGTAAAAAGAAGTTGCTCTTTTGACAAACTGTCTTTTCATTAATGAGTTTAACTTTTCAGCTTCTACTTTGTCGGAATACATGTTATATACATTAATATTGCGCCTAGACGTATTGAGATATCCTAAATACATGTGAGAAATAAAGAATATTTTTATAAATTAGAGTTGTACTTTCTATATCTGTCACTATCTTGCATCTAGATAGTTGGATTTTATCTTAGCACGTTCTTCTGCAGACGGCAAGTACGGCCTGATACCTTTTGATCTGCGATCAGCCTGCACCGTAGCCTGTGTGAGAAGCAACTTCTTTCTTGTTTACTTAATAATAAAATAAACTACAGATAATAAAACATATTAAAGGAATGATTACCCAGAAGTCTCTACAATTTCTGTAATTAAGAAAATATAGTTCGCACTTGTCTCGGTTATCCTGATTGGACTCTAGACATCTTAGAGACAAGAAGTGCTCCTAAAAAGTAAAAAAATGTCCATGAGTATTTGTTCCTCAAATTCGTTCTTTTAAATAAACTTTTTCTATTGCTTCAGTGTCTACATTCTCAAAAACTGTTCTCGAAAACAAGTTTTTTGTGTGTGTATACCTTCAGACAGGGGTTATTCGCTTCTTGTTCACGTTTCGACGTACGTTTTATCATCCGATTCTCTCGTTCTGAAGAACTTGCCTGTGCACTCATTTTGTCGAGACAAATATCATTGTTTATAAATATGTTTTCCTTTGAATATATGAAAAAAAACACTGTTACAAGAGTGTAGAATGCGCAGCATACACGATGACACTAAAGATACCGAAAGGGAGTCGGCGCCACTGTGAGCAACACGTGACATCTAAACCCGCGCCAACAACTTGATTTCAAGAATAATGCACGTGCCGCTGGTTTCTACCTAATAAGTTGAAATATTATTAACAAAACACTTTATTTTTACAAAGTACACAAGTATAAAATAAGAAAAACTTCATTTTTTCCACACACGAGATTATATACAAATATACACATTATACATATGTACATGTAATAGTAACATTATTTTCTTTAGTTCATTTGTCTTTCTTTGCCGTCTTGCTTTTCTTTTTCTTCTTTTGTATCTTACTACGTTTATCTTCTTTTTTTCCCTTTGATTTCGCTTTCTTTTTTTTATTTCCCTTTCTCGATGGCGCTTCATCTTCTGACGACGACGACGACGACGACGACGACGACGACGACGACGACGATGACGATGACGTTGACGAAGAAGACGAGCTGAAACTGGACGACGTGGATTCGTCGGAACTGGAGACCTTTTCTGTGATGTTCAGCGCGGGCACGGGATTCGGTTTTGGTTGAGACTTCAAGTGTTCTCTCAAGTCATCCGTCAAACCACCCAGACCAATGGAAGTGAAAAAGTTGATGGCAAAACGTGTGTTTTTCGGATCGTCCCTGGGAAACAGTCCCTCGAACACCTCTTGCATCGTCACGTCCTTGACGCGTTCATTGAGCTTCGCCAAACCCATGTATTCGGAAAGTTCTTGAAACAGAATTTTAATAAATATCCTACTGGAGCTCGTGGTGTCTTCTTCATTTAGTTTTATACACTGCAACACGCTCCACGATATCGAATCCGTGAACAGCAAGTGCGCGAAAAATTTCGACACGTTTCGCAATTTGTTGGTGTCGAGACGGTGTATCGTCTGATACGAGTCTTTGAAGATCTCCTCGAAAGGCGTCACGTATATCTTGTTTATGGCGCAAAACCGACCGGCCAGAAGCCCGAAGAACTTCTCGTACGTTCGCATTTCCGCGCAACAATCCAAAAACATATGGCACAGCTCGATCTCCTGTCCGGGTTTCAGTTGCATCTTCATCAACTTGTGCGCGCACTCCTCGAAGTCGAGAGACGAATGTATTGTCAGATATATCGTTCGCCGAAGAGCGGTCAGGTTTGTTTCGGTGTTGTCCAATATAATGCCTTCTTTCTCTTCGGTTTGCTCGGCGCTGCTGTCCTCGTCCGAACTGTCCTCTTCCCCATCTTCGTCGTCGGCCTCGGAATCACTGACGTCGGAGCCGAGAATTTCTTTGCTCAACTGTTTGTACTTCTCTTCATTCGCAAGATAGTCCGCGTCGAATTTGAACACGTTCAATATATCTTGTCCGTCCATCTCGTCGTCCAACCTTATCAGATGGGTGATTTGATTCTCCTCTTCCACAAGATCCAATTCTTCCGGGATAGCTTCGTGATCCTTAAAGCCGTCTTTTCGAATTTGGAATGCCACTTCTATCATGTACTGAACTCGCTTGTCCAACTCGCCCTCGTGCAATATATTTCTCAGCATCTCGAAAATAGCTTCGATACCTCTTCGGGATACTTCCGTCAGTTTCATACCGCATTCTTTCAAGAACGCTATGGCCACTTCGACAGAATCGTCTGTTGGCGTTTCCAACAGCAAAGTCAATATTTCTAACGCGAGAATTTCATAAACTACTCGTTGATTGACCAACTGAGCTATAAAGGTCCCTGAGGAAATGCACAAAGGTTTGTCGTTTCTTTTATATCCACGTTTAAATTGAATGACAAGACGCTTCAGTACCAGTTCGCCTATATTAGGGAACTTGGAATTTATAATACCGGTAAGTGCCGCATAAACAGGAGTAAATGTCGGAGATGCTGCTTGAGCCTGAATTATACTACGCGCTAACAAGCCTCTTCCTCGGACGATATTCTCGTGCATGAGCTCGCGAGTTATAATACCTATGTTACTCGTGTTAACTTTATTGATATATCCGTGAATGGATTTCTTCAACGCTTCCCAAGCAATACGCTGATAAGCAGCTCCTGACTTATCTGTGATTTCCGCTTGCATCATACGCAATTTGGCGGGAGGTATATATGCACCTCCTGTTCTTGAAGTCAGAAGATCCACGGTTCGCTTCTGCTGCCGAATTTCTTCAGGATTTTCTTGCGACTTAACCGGTTCCCCGTAATACCGAGACCCTATCTTCTCTTCCGACGAATTTTCCTTCCTATGCCTCTCGTCGTCGCTCTCTCTGGAATCTCTGCGATAACTGTGCTTGTGATTTTTGTGATTATCGTGTCTGCTGCTCCTGTTGTCATCGTCGTGTCTGGAACTTCGGCGGTTGTTGTCACGATCGCTGTCACGTCTGGAATTGCGACGCTCGCCGTCGCGTCTGGAACTGTAGCGATTCTCGTCGCGTCGAGAACTCCGATGATCACTGCTGTCCCTGTTGGATTCCTTGGAGTCGTCATTGCGTTTGTGATGTTTCTGCTTGGAATGTTGTTCCCCGTTCTCCTCCTTCTCGTCCCTTCTTGAGTGCGATCTCTTCATCTTGCAAACGTGTACAAAATCGCACGAGGGTTCCTTCCAGATTCTGTAAATTTAACACGTGTTAGGCTTGATATTTATCACGCTTCTACTTTTTCGTTATTCAGTAATTATTTATATCGTAGTGTTTTAAATGCTACAGTAGTTGGAGAAACATATATTTGCTTTGGTGTGAAAATGAGGCGACGCAAGTATCGGGCGTCAATTATAGGTGAAAGAAACTAACCAAAATTCGATCAAAACTTTGAGACGGAGTCTTGAAATGGCGGCCGGAACGACGCGCATTGGAGCAAAAAAATAATTTTGGACAATTTTGGCGTCTTAAACCAATTTATCTTCATCGAATAGTGTGAAAACTAGATGGTGAGGAAGAAAATATACAAAGAATAGTAGAAGCGACTGTTTTAGAGAGGATGTGATTGTGGCCCGCAAAGATCAAATCACGGTCATGGGCACGTTAAAATACTTACACAAAAAAGCTTGAGATAAAATTTATTTACCTGATGTAAAAGAGATATATTATCTGCGTTGGTTGTAATTCAAATTACGGATTTTTCTTCTAAATTTTCACAATACCGCGTATTTATACTGCGTGCGTGAATATAACAAACGAAATTGCTTGCGTTGTCTCTCCGCCAGCCAATGTTGCAAACTGTGAACATAACGGGATTGCCATGGGGAATGCAAACTCTCAAGAAGTCTAAAGGCCTAATCACACTAGCAATTAACAATCGGATTGCAATTGCGATTGGCGACTGGCGATTGACAATTATCCAATCACACGGCA
>QVNV01009236.1:0-81601 GCA_014825455.1 Pseudomyrmex pallidus
GTTTATTTATACTTCCAACCACATGATTTTGTGTTTTAGTAAAATTGAGTTTTCCGCGGACGCGCGCGCTTATTAATACATCTACTAAAACCACGTGTTTCATATTTAGATTCGAATGTGTTTAGTCAATTAGAAAAGACACGTAATAAAAAAAAACAAAGGGCGCATCTCAAAAAAGACGTTTCGCTTTGTTTCAACATATTCGGTTCATCTTATTGCACAGCGATACGTAATTCAATTTTTCCACCGCCACACTATTCTTATCATGGTTTTAACGTTCTTTTTTCCACGTTCGCTTCTTTCCAACTGATAACAGATTCTCCTTCGCGGCGGGAAAATATCGCCATTACGAAGCGCGGCGATTAAGGCGCGTTCAGAGTGTCGCAATTCCAATTTCTTCGCCGTTCGCGTTGCCGTGTATTCATCATTTCAATTCCGTTCCGCCCGACTCGAAGTTTGCGCGCGCGGGAAATTCGTTCTCTCGGCCGTGAATAAAATCGAGCGCGCGGATACGTTGCGCCCGGCCCCCAAGCGGAAATAAATCCGCGGCCTGTGTTGTGTAACTTGTACGATCAAGATGCGGTGTGGCGTAACAGCCTCGCGGAAGCGAGTTCGTTCTTTCTCTCCCGTGTTCTCGCGTTTCGTAATTCGTCATCGCTGTACATAATCTCGCTATCTTGAATATTTTTTAAATCCGATGAACGAATAGCGATATTCACATCTCCGCGAGGACATCGTAATCCAGGACGTGTTACATTCGGCCGAATAAGCAGCGATGTATTTAAAATTAAATTAACAGGAAAAGTAGCGCGAGAGACGCGCGCGAACAGACGAGGGAAATAAAATTTTTACCAGCCACGAGTTATGTGTCACGATTCGCGTTTTATATTCTCGCTTTAAATTCCAACGACAATTACGTCGCGTTCAACTCGTTTATTGTGTGACAGGTTCACAGTTACGCGCTTGTTAATATTTTATGTACGATGAATAAACAGATTGGCAAAATGATTGGTAGATTCTGTTAAAAAAAAAAAAAAAAAAAATGACAAATTTATATTTGTTGGCACGAGACAAAAAAAAGACAATAACTTCATTCTTACTCGGTGCAATTTTATTTTTGACGATTCGATTCTTCTCTTTAATTAAGTCAATGTTCAGTCCGCTTCGAAATATAAGACGACCTAATGACATTTTACACGTGCGAGAATGTCACTAAAGTTCAAACGATTTCTAAAACCATAGGTAGAACGACACGCGGAAGATATAAATACAACCAAAATTCAAAGCGCTACGCGCTATCGTATGCGATAAACGGCGGCGTCTCACAAAGCGTGCCTGAATCTCTTGGACGAGAGAACGGCTTAAATGTATATTCCAAGTAAACTCCATAAGAGGGTTAACAACGCTAATATCGCGACCTGAATACGTGCCTTAGACCATAAACTATAATGCTTAAGTCTGTCTAATCGTTTCCACCAGAGCGGTTAATCTCTCAGCGATGCGGTCGCGACCAAAATCGCTATTTACTATTTAAAATAATACTTGAGTGTTCGTTATTGCATTTAACATTGCGCTTATGCGCGAAAAGAAAACCTTTGGCTTTCCTGCGGATTGCACAGCTTGTGTTTTATTTACACGTTTATTGCGCGTCGTCATGTCGCCCGTTCAAGTTTTCGCGAAAAAAAAAAAAAAAAAAGAGCGTAATCTCGTTTCATCGCGTTTTTATTTTTCAAACGACACACTGCATTCTGATAATACTTTGGTCTACTTTTTTAATTCTTAAGTGTCGCGATATGTAAACTCTCAACTGAGATGAGGGAAGGGGGGGGGGATCGTTCTCTAACGCGGTCGTCGGCGGAAAAGAGGTGCCTGCCCAGGGGACAATTTTAACTTTCTCGTGCCTATAGTTCCCGTATCCATAATTCCAACTTTATTCCTTGAACTTCCAACTCTCTCTCTCTTGCAGTATTCCGGATTTGTTACTCGGGACTCGGTTACCGGGACCCCCGAACTCGGGGGGAGGGTTAAGAACCGGGGTAACGAGGTATGTAGAACCTTCCTTGAGAAATATCCTCCAAAGGCTTCCCGATACTTCTTATTTCGAATTTGCATCTATTAACTTTACTCTATCCATGTCCAATTTGCGTTAACATTTACATAACTACGGGACTTGTTAAAGAAACGACGCAAGTTTAAATGCTATGTAGAACGGCGATCTAAATATCGCGGCGTCTTTTATATATTTCGCTCACAACCACAAGCGTGTAACATCGAACTGCATTTATTTCTAGTAAATTCGCAGTATATTTGTGTCTTGAATTTGCGCCATCGTTCTGAAAAAAAAAAAAAAAATCAAGCAACGCAAATTAAATGTAGGAACGTTTAATTATCATCGAGAACGAAACCACAATATTCAACCTTCTCCAGATAAAATCGGAAAACTTATCAAAATCTACCGATCTGCGAGAATTTTGAGACACGACGTCTGCCGATAATTAAATTCTGTCTGTCAGACGCGACATCGTTTCTCCAGAAATACCAGAAATATCTCGTTGCGCGTTCGGGATCTTGTCGACGCTTATAGTGTACGAAAATAGATGATGATCGGAGAAGATATAGAGATATGGGCGAATAGAAAGAGAATGAGACTCGAGGGGGAGAAGAAGATCGCTCTTGTCGGTTGTCTTCAGCGCGCTCACACATACATTTCTGGCATCATATCCTTATTCTCTCATGCCATCTCTCTCTTCTCTTCTCTCTCTCTCTCTCTCTTCGCGCCATCGAAGACACCTTATGGTAGTTTCTTGCCGCAAACACGAGGAATCGGCGACAGAGTTTCCGCCGTTAAGCCAAATCCCCGCGAGTCTTGCGTCGTCGTCGTCGTCGTCGTCGTCGTTGGAACGTAAAAAGCGGCTCGACGACGGTCGACGTGACAAACGATCGCGGACGAGCGGTTCCTTCTCCCTTGCAAACCGTTACAGCGCCTTAAGCATCGCCGTTGCAAAGATATACCTCGATTTGAGGTATGGATTGAGAGTGACGCGCCGGCACGTTGGATTCCGCATTCCGGGTTTTGCATTTGTAAGCTGTCTCCGGGAAGAAACGTGAGTCAGCACATGACCAAAGGAAGCTGAATACCTCTCTCGATCGGGATGTTTTTGAGTAAAAATTTAAATTTCCGGTTGGCAATCATTTTGATGTATCATTTTCAACGTAAATTTGTTTATGCGAGTTTTTTTTTGTACTGCAGGCTTATTAATCTGCGAACTGTTCTCTGAATGTCATCCGCACGAAGTTATATGAATCACTCATAAAAGAAAAAGATACTATTTTTTTTTAAAGAATTAATTTACTTCTAAAGTAAATAGTAAATACTTTAGAAGTAAATAAATTCTTTCTAAATTGCTAAATATATGCACATGCAATGAATAAACCGAATGTGTAGGACCTACACTTACGTACTTTCCACTTATGCATTTTATCAAAATTATCTGTAATTCGCGACATATAGAGATGTCTCGGGACAGATGGATAATTCGATTAAGTGCAGCGGAATTCCGTTCCTATGACAACCACGTAAATCGATGAATTGATTGACCTTAATGTTATTATGCAACGTCGCTTTATGTACGAAGAATATAATTACGCCATAATCACTTAATGTAAAGTGAATTCGAGTACACATAATATAATGATACAATGAAAGAGAAGAGCTTTTATTTTATATATTAACAATTGAATTATTCTATTAATATAAATTTATCTTATTGCGTGCTATTACTCTGCCGAGGTTTTTGTTCTTCTGAGTCAAAAGACGAGAAGAAAATAAGCTCGATGCTTGAGAAATGCAATTTGAAACAACTGTGCTTAAAAATTAATACAAATTAATTTACCTTTGTGCAATGCGTTGTGTAATATTTGTTAATTTTCTCGCTTTAGAAATTTTTTAAAATTATTCTTGTATGTTTTTGCATCAAGGTTCAAATAATAGACAGCGCAATCGCGCGCTCGCGTAAAAATTAAATGAAAGCGTTATATTATACGGAGAAGAAAACTTTCATACGAAAAACTTTTTTATAAAAATGACATATGAAAATACCGCGTATAAAATATAAATACGGCGAAAACAAGTCGAAAGCCGTTTTCAGCTCACAACCGCAACGCGTCAAGTAGTTGTTACCTGGCTACAAAAGCGCCGTCGGTACTGCGCGTTGTCGTTTTCGTCCTTTCTCTGTGTACGTTTCTCTCTCTCCTGTTATTGTAATATCATCAGTTAAAAATGCTGAAAGCTCAGGTTAACAACCGCGCGTTTACCGTCGATTTTCCAGATTTTCAACAATAGCTTGTATATATTCAAATATTTTAACATGCAATATGTACGCTTTAAATTCGCACGAGATAGAATTATTAAAAATTCGGGTTTCTAAGATAATTCTCTTCTAACTGTTTTAACACATCTCGAAGAAAAGTTTGTTCTAAATATTTCAACCTCTTCGAACTTTTCGTATTAGTTTCTCGTCGCCTCGCGCGACACACGTTTCATAATTCCATATTTTATAAATGTCCGCGGATATATATCGACGCGCGCGTTTCGCCAGCAGGTGTTTCTACGTTTTCGGCGAGAGATGGATCGCGTCAGTAGGAATAATCGGCCGTGTCACACACTCATGTGCCTTCTCCTAAATACATTTCAATATTTGGATAGAAGATAACTTCTTCTTCTTCGTGAGCGCGCGTCTTACGTGCGACTCCCGCGAAAGCGTCAACGTTAGAAGGGACAGGAGAGAGTGAGGGCGAACGGCAAAAGGTAGAAGGGCGACAGACGCTGCAATATTCTTGGCTCGCATTGTACGTGTCCCATAAGTTGGCAGGCGAGCTCCCTCTCAGCGACAGCTTGACAGAACATACGCTCTTTCCCGCTCGAATCGTTTCGTCCCCGCACTTTATCCCTCTCTCGCTCCCGCGCATGCTTCCTACAACGACCTTCCTTCCCCACTTCGTCCTCTTTTCGTTTCCGTTCATCTTTCTCTCTCTTTCTCTCTTTCCTCGTTTCCGAAAATAAAAGTTTATAAGCTAACGCGCGTGTGTGTATGTGTAGATGGAACTCGAGCGTGGATACGCCGCTCTTTCGGGCGCGGAAAGCAGAAATGTCGGTAGGATAGCGAACGGAACGGCGGAAAGATTGGCAGTGGTAGTGTGCGGCGGGAGAGAGAAACGGGAGAGGGAGTGGAAACGGAAGCGGGAAAAACGTTGGCGACACGCAGAAGAGAAAACGCGGCGGGCAAAGAGCGGGAGAATGAGAAAAGTGGAGACCACGTGCAGAAATAACGTTCGTGTTTTTGATTTGAGGCACGTAACCGAACCACATTGAAATCAGATAGGGGCGCGAGAGAGGACGCTAAACCGGCTCCGAGGCTACGGAAAGCTTGCTACGGGAATACCTAAACCTCACGGGGAGGGTAGAAGGTTGTAGGACGCGCTCCGGGGGAAGAGAGGCGAGATCGCGCGACGGAAAAAGCGCGACAGCGCGCGCGGAGATGTGCGGCGCGAGAGAGACGTTGCCCGCGGGGGTGTAAAGGGTGGCGAGGCGCCTTACAACGGGTGAAACGTGCCACTTTCTTGGATTTTCGAATAAATCGACACGACGCTCTCGCTCTCTCCGAGTGCACGCCGCTCGACTATAACGGAGTCTACACTTTGACTCAGACCTTCTCCAACCCCCTCGAGATCCGCGTTTCGTAATCCGGATCGGCCTGATCCCTCCCCGTTTTTGCAAAACGTTACCGAGGAAAATTCGGCATCGCGCACCCAATGAAAGGTTCATATTTTCCGAAGAAATCACGAGCATCTGACGTTTGCACTTGTACATTCCTCGCACGAGCGCATTTCCTTCTTGAATTTACAAACGTTAAAATGATCGACACGCGACTTTCTAAAAAAAAAAAAAAAAAAAAAAAAAAAATAAATTTAAGTATATAAATAAATTCTGGGATATACAATCAAATTTATAATAGAGATGAAAAATGCCTTCAAGTTTTTATCCGGGTGCGTTTGTATTTTTATCATCAAATCGATAGTATTTTATAAATTGCATATTTGATAAATAGTACGTGATAAATAGTATTTGATAAATTTTAATAATTTATGTAACGTTCTATATTTCACTCTTTTCGCGAAATGTTCAATACATCTTAAATACGAGCATTCCGAGAAATATTCTGGTTCGATAAATCCTATCCATGCGAGCGTTGTTGAACGCGCGTTCCATCTTGCTAACATTTTCACCGATGACCGACGTATTCCGGTAGCATCGCGCTGCTCGTCGCCCGCGGTTTGGTAATGGATCGCCAATCCGCGCGACATTTCGATCATTGAGCGAGCGTGTAACGGGCAATGATGTATTATTTAGCCATCATTACACGCATATACGCGCATACTCGCGCGTGTACGAAAACGCGTGCAGCGCACACACGCATATGGATACGCGTGGATCCCGACGGCATTGATCGAACGACCAGTGCAGCAGTAATATTGGCGGAAACACTCAGTTTGCTGCTAGCCGTGCAGATAATTAGGCAGAAATACAGCGCTGTTATCGGAGGAAAAGAGAGCTAACAGCTACGTGTTGTGTATGTGCACAATAATGAAATAAATGTTAATAAATATGCCGACCGCTACATCGCGAACAGTGTGGTGACGCAGATACCGCGGAAAGATACGACTGTTCTCCGAAAGTTTTCGCGAACTTATCTGCGAAACGCATCGGTTCTCGAACGAAACTCCGAGCAATGTGTTTGCCGACGAGGAAAATGACAAATTTCGTTGCGATTAAAACTTTAAACTTGCTGGCGCGAATTTATTTGAATTTTCGGTAAAAAAAAAAAAAAAAGTCACACGCGCAGAAAAATATATTCATAAATATGAAACTTCATGGAGAACGCGTTGCGCGAAATAGCTGTGAAATTTCTACGCTTTTGCATTTTTAATCGTTTGACTGCGTAATTTAAAAAGAGAAAATACCATAGAAAAAAAAAGAGTATATCTCCGTATAAATATGACAGATGAGACATCGATTATGAAATTTTTTAATCAGAAACGAACTGAGAGGACGAACAGACGGACGCGCATATAGCAATGATAACGCGATATTTGATGTCGCTGTTCGCAGAGAGAATTTGTAAATTGAAAATCATGTTAATTTGCAGAAATAACCGTCATTCGTTATTTCAAATCGGAGTCTATCTTTGAGCTGCCACAACATTTACGCATCATGCCGTGTTTTCTTCGCAAGAGAAATTGACACAATCTCTTTCTTTGAAGAGACTGTGTCTATATAACTTCGACCGTAATCTAGAGACCGCGAAGTAAAAGATAAACATCAACTTCTTAGCTTCTTCATTACGTTGCATCTACAATCTGCGGAGAGAGCTTTTATATATAAAATTTATCGTCCAATTTGATTTCTCTCTCTAAATAAAACTGCAATATCCATCATGAAAAGAATATTATTATTTATTACGTAGTTTACGATTTGAAAAATCATACTCTGTGACACAAAGAAGAATCTTATACATCTTTAAGACACAGAAGTAACAGATTCTTTTAAGTTTTTATATTGCATGCCCGTTTTTTCTTCTATGGAAATCAGTTTAATTTATATTGTATAAATTAAAATTAAAAGTAAATTAAATTTGATATTATAGTGATATTATATTGATATTATATTGATATTAATTATACTATTAAATTTTTCTCTCGCGCGCGAGATCAATATCTCTCAATTACAATTGTCGGCTTGTAGCGATCGTTACTATTATATATAATATATATATATCTCACGATTAGATCTATTGATGTATCAAGAAGTAATAAACGTCAAAAATATACGTGCTCTTTATCGGCGTTTCAATCGCGAGCTTTATCCCGCTGTCATCGCTGGAAGAAACGACGACGACGACGCGCTAAAAATCCACCGCTGAAAAGTCGCTGTAATCGGCGCAACACAATATATATGTTTTTTATACATCTCTCTAAGTATTTTTCTCCCGCGACCGATCGTATCGTAAACTTCTGTTAACCAGCTGCGCTTTTCTCCTCCTCGCATACGTTATCCGTTCTTTCTTCCTTTTTCGTCATCCCTGTCGCACCACCCCCGGTCGTATCTTCGAGCCGTGAGAGTCGCGCCATATTTCAAATGTCATATTAGCAGGGACCATGCGTCTTCCGCGAGTAAAATGTCTATGCCGCCAACGCCGCTGCCGCCGCCGCCGCCGCCAGCTGGTTTCGCTGCTACTACATCACACGACGCTCGGTCCCTCTTGGCGAGATGGTGCGGTATCGTGTCATCTTCGCCGGCTCGCCACCAATTACACATTAATGCGGGACGTCGCGTTATCCGTGAGAAGGTGCACGAGACGGAAGTAATGGGATGCGAACGAGAAACGGGGGAGAAAGGAGGTTGGTCATAGGCTCCGGAGTATCCTTTGGGAATACGCCCTCTTCTCTTTCCGGGAGTGTATGGTAGTCAATTAACCTAGTTTCACTTGACGCAACGGGGTTCGATCAACGCTATACCCCGCTCGAGAAGATGGGAAACTATTTTGCGCCGGGTTTTTCGCCGATTGCACACACATACACACACACACACATCTTCTGCACACAACCACTTATACTCACACTCACACACACACATCGATTGTTGTGCACAATTTTCAGATTGAATGTTTCACGGAGCGCACAACGGCGCGCGCCAAAAGATGAATGTTATTTCAGCTATTTTCAATACCGATTGGACGTAACGTATAACCGAAAAGATGATTCGCGATGTTGTTCACGAGGAACAAACTTTTCCGCAAAAGCAACGCAATTATACAAAAATATGGTATATCTCGTTACATTGTAATCGCCAAATTTTCGTAACGCAGTTAAACGTAGCTTGTCAGCTTTCGGAAAGAAATAACGCTCTCGAAAAGCGACACGCACCTTAAAACTATCGAGCTCATAATCCCGAGAGCTTTATTAAAATCCAGATCCACGGGAAATGTGTATGTAGATAAAAACCAAGCTCGTATCGCACCGGTTCTTTCTCGCGTAATTACGTCGAGACATTAATATTATTAAGCAGTATACACACATATCGCGAATACATGTGCGCAAAGAGAACGTAGCGCCTCCGGAGTATCGAGGAGGAGACGTGTGTCGGAGGAGGGTGGTGGTTAGGTGCTTTCCTCGCAGTAAATATTGTAACATCTGGCGCGACTCATACGAGTTCGAGTCACGCCTCCGGCCTTCTACATTTCATTTCACTTCTTAGATACTTCACTGAAATACTGTCGAGGATCCACTGGCTGCTTTCTCGGCGTGGACCGGCGGTAATGCTTTAGAAAAGGATGAGGCAAAGGAGAAGAATGTGTGTACGCCGCATTTGTTCCGGCAGCTTCCTCCGGATTTGCACGGCCGGTGCCTCTCTTCGTGTGTCGCACGTTGTGGCCGCGCGCAACGAGTTGTTATTTTCTCTCCTCTTCGAGAAACTGATATTTATACCATCCGCCGGAAAATAAGACGCTTTTCCTTTGTAAGTCCCCACGGATATTTCTGTCTTGTCCAGCGGAATATTCGCTCGATGACATTATCCTTCATCGGATGCAATCTGACGGATTGTGAAATGATTCCCGTTGTTCTCGAAACGAGAGCGACGAAGATTCACGAAGCTGTGACGTATCGATGACGTCTTGCGCGATTTTCCTTCGGAACGCTAACAGGTTTTTGCCGACAACGGCGTTCCGCAAATAAAATGCGGAAATAATAACAATCGCGTGATGCAACCGAGATACGAATCGACGCAGGTAACGAATGACTCGCGCGAAACAAACGTATCTCATCCGAGCATTGGACATATTTCATCCCGCGCAAAGTTTAATTCGCTCGAATCCTGCATTTGACAAGCAGCACGAGTCATTCAAGTGCATGCAGCGGTGATTGATTGCGCGATAGAGAAACGCGCGCGTTATTTATTTATGCGTGCGCTTTTCGCGGGATTGTCACCGGCCGATTAAATGAAATCCGAACTATATTCTCTGTCGAATCGCTTCGACTTTTTTCCCTTCGATCGTGCAAAAAATAGAAAGAAAGAAAGAAAGAGAAAGAGAAGTCGCGTCGATTCGCAGCGTAGAAGAGCAAACGGCGCGCGTTGCTCGATTCGCGTCGTACTTTTTTGCGCGTTGCATCTGAATTTCACGCGTGAATGTTTTAACGGCGGTTTCCGGACGCTCCTGTTTACAATGGCAACCGATTTAATCAAACTGCGCGCGACCAAAGGCGTGCGTTTCGAGCGAGGCGCAAAAGCACGCTCCCGCGTATAGCTGAGTTTTTTTTACGGAATTAAGGTTTCGTTGACAGAGAGCTTCGTGTGTTATATTAAATTCATATTTTCGACGTGTTGACTCGGCTGCGAGGCGCGAATCGGCACGCGATGAAGAGACACGCATTGTTTATGCAGGCGCGATTGAAATTTGCCGATTAAAAATCATGCTATCCAATAAAGTGATACTTTTTCGCGTCGCATTTTTCAATTACGCGTTTGCACCGCGCGATAATTTCAATTTTCCGCGAGTTGTCGCGATAATAAATTTAACGCGATCTTTTATTTACCGCTATAACGAGATGCACACTACGTGCGCGCAGAATGTGGTTTACGCGCGCCACGACAAATATTGCACAGAGACTTCAGTCCCTCAAAGAGAGAGAGAGAGAGAGACGAGTCTGTTTCCCTACGCGATTATGCGATTTCGCCTCGGCAGCGCGCGAAGGAGTTTTTAGTGAAAAGAACCAAAAAGCTAATGCAGACGGCTCTTTCAATAATTCATTAACCACTTGTTTCGTTAGCTACTTTTACGGGAACCGTGTGGTAGACTCCCTGAAAAGTGCTTTAATTTCCTCCGTCGACTTGTCGTCTTAAAACTTTAAGGCGCTCTCGCCGTTAAGTGACACGCTTCATGGAAATACGACAGCGCGCAGAATTGCCGTGAAACGTCTCAGACGTTTCGATTTCAAACTGCGGAAACTTTTTGCGCTTTTAATCCGCAAAAGTCGTTTAAAATAACGGAACGTATATTACCTCACTAAAATTGCTTCATTATTTGTCATAAAATAATACAGAGATAATGAGGAAAGCGGTTGCGCAGAGAAGATCGAGGGAGAGAAGAGAGAAGGAGATGAAAATCAACGAGCAATTACGTGAACATAGAAATAATATGCGCAGTTATGCAGTTTTTTTTCTCAACTTTTAGTGTAAATAATATTGAATATTTTTTTGACACACGCAATACTATTAGATTATTGCTGCAATCGGGACGTCCCGCTCGGACATAATTGGCGTCAAATCGAGAGAGCCCGAAAACTAAACCGAAAGCTCCCGACGTGATGCGGAAAGAGCTTTACGTTCGCACGTGTAATCAAAGAGACCTCGAGAATTCGTACTTTGCGGTTGAAGACCCGACCGGGATCTGTATGCAACGTGCGTGTGTATAAATGCCGGATTACGGGACAGGAATTCGTGAGATAACTCGAACTGCCGTCAGCCTCTCTAGTTCGTGCAGAACAGAATCGAGACCGAAGCTCCGTGCGTCTTCTACCTCGATACAGAGTTTTATCGTCGTCTCCTATCTATGCGACTGTGTCTTACACAGCTACTCGATGTATCGCTCGCATATACCACAAAGCACCGCACGAAAACAATAACACGTGATTGCAATAGTAGCCGAGGCCTAAAACGCGGAGAAATGTTTCCGAGATGATTTTTGAAGAGCGTAGTGACATTTCTCCTCGCAAAACGACAATTGTAAAACTTTATTCATGTCGAATAAAATTCCAGATCTGTCAGATATTAAAAAATATATATAAATTAAAATATAAAATAATCTCTCTCTCTCTCTCTTTCTCTTTATAGATGTAACATATTTTACATTGAAAGTAAAAATCCAAAAAGCGTTTTCCACATTATAAACAAAATTTCAAATACAGTTTAATAAAGCAAGTGTTCAAGTATTAAAATTAAGCGTGAAATCGGATTTAGCAAATTTAACAAATTTCATATTGAAAGTTTAATTTATCAAGTAATTAATTATTATATATGCGAATATTGTTATACGTTTTGCAGCGCGATGTAAAATAAAGTGCCGAAATATAACTATATAACTTGCGTAACAAGTGTAGTAATAACGTTTCTGCAATAACTTAGCGGGAAAAAAAATAAATTTAATAGTGGAAATGGTTTTTTTCGCATATGAACTAAACAAATATAATCCGAAAGTGGGCGCTCCCACGTGCAAACTAAAACTAGAAAGTTTCAGAGAATCATTAAGGTTGCAAACGTCATTTGCTCTTTTCGGTCAATAATAGGTAACAAAAAATTTCGATCGTTTTGCCGCAAAAATTATTTAATTATGAGAAGAATATTTTTAACGAATCAAAGCTATGTGTGTGCTTGATACCACTTAATAATTTATTGTTCATTTCAAATCGATCTCGAACGACATGATTTTTTCATCTTACCTTATTTTATACATAGGTATATTTTTAAGGACACCTCCTCTGCCCTATTTCCGAACATCCGCTCGCACACGCTGAACGGCCTGTGCGCGGCGTGACTTGTGCCCGCGTTCACGTACGGGTTGTTCGTTAAAGAATTACAGGGTTTGTTCGTCGTTATTTCACGGGGGAGCGCAATCTAAGCAGGCACGCCCCGCTCGCGGGATTTATTAGAATTAGAAATCTAATGCTGTGAGAGTGTATGTGCGTGTCTGCGTTGTATATTAACATTAACGGCGCGGGGTGTTACGAGCCATTTGTACCCGCAACGGGTGAATTACATCAGAACGTGAGAAGCTTCCACGCGCGAATTATTAGCCTCATTATCGCGCAGTTTACAGGATTCGCTGAACGGCAAAATCTGCGCGCTACTGTTTCGTAGTCTGTCTTCGAGAATAAGGACGACGCCAGTTGCTTATATTGGTAATTTTAAACCGGTTTAGTTGCGAAGCGAATTTCATATTTCACTTTCGGCGCGCTTGTTCTATTGCTTACTACTGCGATATTAAGTGCACACTTAATTTAAATATCAATTGTTAATTTTTACATACGTGTGATATTGTTTATAACAAATATGTATAATTTCACACATATAAAACTTGTTCTTTTTTTCTCTATTTTGTAAATTCCGTCAGTTGCTTACACAGAAGTTTGCTATTGATACAAGAAATACAATGTACAGTCGAAAATCAGTTGATCTAAATTTGTATTCAGTAAAATGTGTTACTTTACATCTACGTTGAAATAGAGAGAGAGAGAGAGAGAGAATGTATGAGAAGCGCAATATATGCAAGTATGCATACATGTATGCTAGATACATGCACTTCGCTTGTATGACGTAGTGAAATCCCATTTATATGCATAACAGTATAGCTTAATTTAATTAACTAGTGTCTAATGCAAACATATTCTTTAAGGCACGCTAGATAGCGTATTTCCAACATTAAAATTTAATTGGTCCTCGTGGGTTTAGTTTCACAAATATAAATTTGTGTGATTCTTGTGTTACTTATCTAATAAGAGAAATTATATTTAGACCATTGAGACACATATATACTCTTAAGAAAAAACGTTAAAACAGATTCAAGAATTTGCACTGATAATTGTAATAATAATGAGAAAAAGAAATTAATGATATTCGGCTGCCTGTTAATGAATCAAATTAGAGCTTCGCTGGTTGAGCGACAAAAAAAATTCTCAAGTGACAAATGGCGCAATTTCTTGTACTTAATTTTGCAACTTACCGCGCGATATGTCGCGCCGCATTAATTCGCGAGCACCCGGAAAGCAGCCACGTACGCCATCAAGGAAAATGAGCCACGAGTTGTCGAATTGATATTAAAATTAATGTTATATGGTTGAAGGTTCCAACGGCGAGAAACTTCCCGATTAATTCGGTAGATAACGCCCGCGGGTGCTTTCGCGGGACGTCGATGGCGGATAAGAGATAACATTGCTCGCGAACACGACGGCATCCAATCCGAACAATTCGGTTTTCCTTCGAGCTGGGACACGCGAAGAGAGTTTTCTCTCTCTCTCTAAACCGATATCCTTCCTCCTCGTCCTGTGTCCCTTTCGGACCGCTGCAGGCGGAAAGAAAGCGCGGGGAAGAGAGAACGAGAAAGAGAGAGACACGATTCACCGGGGAATTATCGGTACTTGATTGCGCTTAATCCGCGAAGTTTTCTCGTTTGACTTCCCCGTTTCGAACGCGCGGCTCCACCTCGTTGGCTGCCCGTCTCTCTCTTCTCTTCACGGCACACAGGTGATCCTCTAAACGAAAAACGCGCCGCTTAATGCCCGCCGGCAAAAGGAGAAAAATTCATATCAAACGCGCTAGAAAGTCGAAGGCTGCTGAATCTCGGCGCTAACGATGCTCGTTCGATGGAATATGTTTGCTCACTTCCGGCGTCGGTCTCTCGCATCTTCATGTCTCGCTTCTCTTTCTCCACTTTCGGAGAGCGTCTTTTCTTCTTTCTGACCGTATCTGCATATTTCCCTCGCTTCTCTCTCTTTCTCTCTCTCTTTTTCTTTTTTTTTTTTTCTTTCTTTCCCTTATCCCCAACGTTCTCTTCAGGGAAGAAACGTTGCCACACGCACGCCCGAAACTCGGAGACGTACCTCTAACGGCTTATACTAATTCCGGCTGCCTCAACAGCTTGGCGAATTATTTCCATTCCGTTTCCCCCTGTTCCCGTGCATCTCTCTCACGTTATCAAAGCGTGTGCGCGCCGCGGCTACCGTTTGCAAAGGCTGAGTTGCGGTTTCTGGCATTAATTTCGAGAACAATGAGCGATGCCTGACACACTCTTTTTGCGACGAAAACGAGAGAGAGAGAGAGAGAGAGTATGTGGAATCAGGAGAGCAATGGGATTCCGAAAGGATCGCAGAAATTTGACTTTTTGTCTCCGTACTGCTGCAACGGAGATTCGAGCTAACAATATTACACGTTTGTATATGACATAAACCGGGTGGCTTCATTGTTATATCCGATAAAATCCGGTTTTGTCAAGCCCAAAAAAAAAAAAAAAAAAAAAAAAAAAAAAAAAATTTTCGCATTTATTATTTTATGTGTGGACCGTTTTATTTGCGTTGCACGCAAAAGTACGTACAGGCATCGGACGGTAAAAGCGGCGCTTACCGAATGACGCAATTCGAGCAAATGCACAAATGAATGACGAATAAAAAGAAATTTATTAAATATTCCGATAATAACTTTTTGCCGAATAAAATTATTTTCGCGACTTGTTCGAAGAATTCTCTCCATCTCGTTTTAAAAGTCGTCGCAATTGAACTCGCACGTGGGATTATACTTCAACGAAAATTACACGAAATAAACAATCTGAAAAACAATACTGATCATCGGGGTTACATCGGGTAATAAACGATATCGAATGAGGATGTCCAGCGACTCAATTGCTGCAGAATTGCTTCGACTGTCAGAATTCTTTCTGTAGTAAACATCAATATGTATTTCACACCGGTTATTCAATTTTATTTATCTCTCGACTTATTTGTCTCTCTGTACGTTTGAAGTGCGAAATATATATACGCTTGTCGCAAGTGCAGTCGTCGCGCATTATAAACAAAACGGCGATAAACAAGAATAAATCGCCTAGTAATATAAGGGAGAACTGCGCCGTGCACAAGATTGCGCGCACAAGAAGCGAGATAAATACATGTAGGTGGGATAAAAGAGACGACATTGTACACGATATATTTGGAGATGCGCCCACCGACTCCCACTGCGTAACGAGATAGAATGAGGATGTCCGGGAAATCACAATTGTCCCTGTGACTGGTAAAGACACGAAAGAGACAGGCACGTGGAAGCTAGGACGCATGCGTGTCGTGTTGCTCCTGCTGGACTCCGTACGACAAGTCAGTCTGCATCTGGACTCCGGCTCGCGTGGGTTTTGTAACCAAGTGCGTGTACGTGAAGAAAGTTAAACGACAAAAAATCACACGAAACTAATCAGTATGACAATAATCACCACCATCCTTGTCACGTGGACCGCATGGATCTTCGTTACGCTGCATTCGTCCGAAGGTAAGTGATTCAAAGTACTTGGTCGAAAGTTCGTCGAAAAAACTACAAGAGTCTTTAATTCGCGCGAATACCAAGCCACTTAAATTAGCATCCGACTTGCCGCTAAAGAATTAGCGTCGCGCTTTTTCGGGGAGGGGAATAAAAAAAACAAGTCTCGAGAGTGCGCGCGACAAATTGTGTCTCGCGGATAACTTTAATGCATACTAAAGTATTTATTCGCAGTGTGTGCAAACAAATGCACTCAGCAAAACACACGTAAGAGAAGCGCGTCATCCAAACGCGAAGCTCTCTCTTCGTATACCATCCATTATGGTTATATCATAAATCTGACTTAACTCGACATGCCATTTTGCGAAACTTTCTTCATAAAGTCGTGCCACCATTTCAGTATTTTTTAATGCTTTTTATTGCGTTGTTCTAGTTTCTAGGTATATTGCAGGAGATACTGAAGTTTATGCAATTTCTCTCACGAGTATTGTTGTTCTTCGGGAAGCGATATACGATTAAACTTTGCACACACATTCGGTTTGCACAAATTCTTTACCTGCGAGAGGAAGTGACGGAAGAAACAGAAAGTGTTGTCGCGATGTTATTTCGAGACGCTATTAAAAAATAGTTCGCAATTATGCAAATGTGTGAAAAAATTTCACGGTTTTTTTTCTTCACTTGACTTTAATCGAACGATAAAATATACTTATCGCGTAAAAATAGATACCGTAATACGTAAACAATAAACCAAAAATATAAGAGACACACAGAGAGAGGGCAAGAAGTTAAATGGCGATGCTTATTAACAGTCACATAAACGCAGGTATAACGAGAAGCGAGGTGCTTTAGTAAATTTCCTGGCGTGCAAAAACGAAGACTTGAAATAACGATAAAACCGCGCGCACGGTTAAATGAGAATTTGTGGAGTGCACATGGTGGCGTGACACAGAAGTATTATCCGCGAGGAAACGGAAAAAGTCTCGAATTTATGGAAGTGCTAATTGGTATTGTTAGCGGAACCGTAGCCGGGAATAATAGCAATCGCGCCGCGGAATGACGCAAAAAGATGCCAAGAATAGAAAGCAAAGCTCGCTCGGACCGATGATTTATCAAATGAAAGACTTGAGGGTCGGGCATACCGACCTTCCCCGTTTTACATTTTTACAAACGGAACCGAGAACAATGCGGATGAGAAGAATAAGTAAATCGCGAGTAGTCCAGATCAATATTGTGTATACAACTGCGCACAGGTACCGGACGGTACGAAGCGGCGGATTTTAAGATGCACGAAACACATGTTGAGGTTTACAGTAATTCTATATCGCTCGGCCCCGAACTGTCAAGAGAAGAATAATTCATGACCTTTAATTATAAAAGAGACGTGAAATTCGCAACAATATTTCGGAGTAATTTATTAATGAAATATCTCAAATTTCACGACCAACCGTAATTAATTACAGTAATTAGTGCAACATTTCCGAAATTTCACTTATTTTCCCATGAATATTACAGAAGCTGGAAAATTATTGATTGATCAGTGAATAATAATGATAGTATAATATTATTATTATTAGTACAGTGTATTACAGGATATTATAACGGTAATTATTTGACAATAGAGCACGTCAAATGCAGTTTGCTTTCCAATAATAGTATAAAACCGTACAGAGACTGTCGACATAAATTGCGTGCTCGGTATCCCCCGTTTCTCTGATGTTAAATAAGAGTCACTGAAAAAGAGGAAATTCTAGCAACAATAGTTGGAATTATTGCAAGTGCGATAGAAGTGCCTCAAGTTCGCAGTCGGAAAAAAAACTTCAACGCAAAAAGTAAAATCAATGCGCTCGCGATTTTACGAAAAATAAAATGCGAGTCGCCCGAAGAATAAAATCGAATGTTTTTTTCACATTACACTCACCCCACACACACACACACACACAGACGTGTCGGTAGATTCGAACTTTCAATCAGGAATATTACACACAATCGTGATTCCATCTCATTATTCAGTAACTGCTAGCGGAGTAAAAATTAAGGTTCGAGGAGGTCGGTGCTCCATCGATTCTTACTACGGCCTTCGATTTCTCCGGGGAATGTTCTCCAAAAGGAGTCGATGACACGTGGTCGACGAAGTGACAAGATGTAGAACATCGACCAGAAAGAAAACTGTCAAGCAAGCAAGAAGTTCGAACAATGTCATTTCTACGGACAGAAATAAATCACGAGTATCGAAGAGAAACGATATTTATGCATCTCAATTAAAATTAATACAAATGTATATATTGATTCAGTGATAATTATTTACAAAGAGAGAGATTTCTTGTTTTGTGCTGCTTCAAATAAAAAAAAAAAAAAAAAAAAAAAAAAAAAAAAAAAAAGAATAATGAACAATATTTGAGATATTTCGCGATGCGCGCAGAATAATACGCACATTATTATCATTGAAACGATAAGCGTATTGTGCGCTAAATAATGCGTTTTAAAGCAATATTTGTGCGCGTGATAGATGATTTCGCAATGTCGTAATAAATGGAGGCGAAACTGGATATAAAATAAATCGCGTATTTATAATATTTAGCAACCTGTATTGTAAAGTGACTACGCGATATACGCAATCGTTTTGCGATAACTGTATCCGAACGGGAGGAAAAATATAAATGCAAAAACGTGATATTTCACGTCATAATTTCCATTAGGATGTTTACTCAAAACAACTGCGTTCGCATTCAGACGGTCGAAAAAGTAACAGATTTCGGAAATCACTTGTACAAAAGTGAGTTGCATTCGAACGCGCGATTGAATTTTTTTAACAAACACATACATCGTTAACTCCCGAAAAATTCTAATCTTCTTATCGCGACGCTCTATCGCTATCGTGGATGTGTGTTTTCCCGATACACATAATGGATTGATGCGCTTAGAATTGGAGAATGTTCTTCTCCACTGACAGTCTCAAAACGAAGTCGAACGATTGGAGTTTATGCGTTTTCATTGTGTCAGGCGCATTACACTCGTAATCAATCTTTTTACTTTTCGTTACGCGGAGCGACATGAACGTGTAATTACTCGAAAGGTTATATTGCTAAAAATAAATGAGAAGAAGAAGGGAAGTAGTGGGAAACTCTTCCGTCACATCGACAAGTAGCGAACGGTTTTTCAAAGAGAAAAAAGACGTGTTCTCCAAACTTAATCCTGTACGACTAATTTTTGCGCGAAATAATATATTGCTATAAAAATACACTAAATGTTTACACACGCACGTGTATTAAAAACTGTAGCAATTACCGTCTTTTCATGTGATTATCGCTCTGTTTCTATCGCAACAAAAGCACGCAGAGATTGAATGAAAAATTTACGTTGCATCGTCAAGAAAGAAAGAGAGAAAGAGAGGGAGGAAGAGGGGAAGATATACGAGATTTAGTACCACGTGATCGGAAAAGTTATATGTACGTAGCTATATAACTTCGTGCGCGATAATTTCTTATTTAGCGACCCCGATCTACCTTGAAGAATGTAGAAAATGTAAAAGCGGCTGTGCATATCCCAGTCGGCAACAGCTTCAAACTTCATGTCACGGGCAGGCCTGGCTAATTATTCGTCAGCACGCGAATGAGAGAAATTCCTTTCTCTTTCTCGGGGTGGGCGTGCGGGCAGCGTGCGCGCACGATGCAAGCACGCAATGTTATACAACGCCGGGCAATTTCCATTATGCAGCGCGCCTCTGTTATGCAAATAGAGACGCGTGTCTGAGCGGACGATCTCTTACGCGATGTTCGGTGCCCGGCCGTTTCTGAACATCGTAGAAAATTCAATTCGGTGAGGTCAACGCGTGCGTATCAGAACGCGTCGACGTGCGAGATCGGTTTTTTCTCTCCCCCCGTCGCTTTGTCTCATTGCATTGTTTAGCGCAATCATGACAGACAACGCGACCAAGAGGGGGAGTCCATCTTGGAATAAAACTCGAGCTTATGAATGACGCGAACAATTCTCTTCACGTTTTTTTGCGTTGAATTCTCGAACGAGACGCACGGTTTGTCGTTTTTTTTTAGTCGAACAAAAATAATTCCACGATAAATATAACACACTATGTAAATAACGAACAATTACTTTCACCGATGAATTCGCGTTCAAATTAGCTAATTAGGTCGTGTCTCATTAAATGCATGTTATATTTCATAATATATATACATGTAATGCGCGCGTCAAGAGCGTATTTAATAAATTTCGATCAAACTGACGGAAAATCATTATGAAAATCGTTTATTACGCCGGCTATAAACTTGACATGTTTATAAAAGCTGTGTCATTAAATATAAAACACTAATATAAAAATCTTTTACAGTGTAAACTTTGTTATAAATTACGTACCAAGAAGGATACAATATTTTCGAAATTTGTATGTAACTAAAATATAAATGTCGTAGTTACTGAAATATACGCATCGATGTATATATAATATAAACACGATTAAATTATAGAAAGTATTTTCGCGCTGCTTTATATATTTCGCTCCTTATGCATTTAACACGCCACTTTAAGGTGATTTACGACAGCGATCCTGAAACTTTAAAGTTGCGCATGCAGCAGCGGATTTGTTACTTCATAAAAATTTCACGACGATCGATTGAACGGGTCACGGCGCATGCATACGTCCAAGCTGTAATCGGAAGTTTCGGATCCTCTTAAGGAAATAAAATCCCATTGCGAAAGGTCGTATTTACTTTGAAGTTGCGCTTGCATACATGTACACGTGAGCGCGATAACTATTGATACAGCGACGTCTTCCTCTTCGAGGAAGATCGTCACTTGTGGACGCGTCCAATATAAGATATATACGATATATCTATTTATTGCAAAATGTAGGTTTTTTTTTTTAGAAGATCTTCGAAGCAAGCCTTTTCAAATGTTTACAACGCGAAACCACGTTGATGTTATTTCATCAATACGTTTCGCGTTATTGTATGTTTAGATATGGATCCGCGTAGAATATATATGCAACGAACAAACGCGGCAGTCGGTTGCGTTTCTTTTTTTCTACATGAATTTGTTTCGCGGTAAAATCAACAGGCGATCAGAAAATTAACTTGGAAAAACTTTTCCAATGGATGCATTCGGCTAAGGTAGCGATGGTGCGCATTTGGGAAAATTATTATCAATGTACACACCTCGTCGGAAACTCCATGGAATCGAACGGTCGTTAAAGTTAAATTGGCTCGCTAATTAATTTCCACACCGTTGCCCTGTCCAATCGGCTCCTGTGTTTTCCGTGCGCGCGATAGAACATCCATTTTCGCCGTGAACATTACTTTTAAAATGAGAAGGCAATCGACATCGCGATGAGAGACGCGTGTAATTAATAATATACAAAAACAAATTTGCACGCGGTTTATTTATTCTTCGCGCCTCATTCTGGCTTATCATTCACGTGTTAAAAAAAAATATATATATATATATTCTTATGCCTCACATATATAAAAGCAGCGTGCAGCGAGCAAACTAGCTAGACTAGCAAAATGTAGGGAAAACACATCCTTTGCATAATGTTCCCTTATCTTTCCTCGTAAAAGTGCCTCTTCCCGAAAAAAAATTGCAAAATTTAAAAACGCGAACAGCAGATTGTTACACAATGTACTGTTGGAGCGTTATTAGTATACGAATATGGAAAGTATTAATGTACAAAAATTATGGATTATTTCTCTATTTTCTTGACAAAAAAAAAAAAAATTAAAAAAGAAGACTTTTTCCACACGTTTTCTCTACGCGCGTATCGAATCGACTTTCCCTGTTCCGTTCAATGTTGAAACGCCTCTCTTCTGAAGAAAAATGGGGAACGTAAAGCATCGAATTCGAGCATATAGATGTTTCAGAAAGGTTTTCAATCGCGGAATACTTTTAAGCGGAGATCGAAAGAGAAGCGCACGACTGCTGTTTTCCCGGGTTGAATCTGAATTTTCATGAAAGTTCCGAGGTCAGTACTCGGGACGGATTGCAAGGACCTGAGGATAATCGCGCGTGCGCGCGTGTACGGGAAGGAAGACAATTGCGTCGAGAAACCTATCCGGCTAACATCAGGCTACCGCAAAGTGTAAAACGTCAGCTGCAAGCGCTGTTTTGCGCGCGTCCGGAATTGCCGACACGGCCGCAACCACACCGACATCGATTCTGTCTCTGCAGTTCTCTAGTGCGTTCTCATGCACCGATATTTGTACCACTTTCAGAAGGCCCGCAAAAAAGAGCGCGACGATATTTTCTTGGCGTATATTTTATAAAAAAGAATTGAAACAGACCAGAAAAATATATCGATTCACCGTGTATATTCGTTTAATAATTCCTTTCGAGAGATCCTTCTCTCAAGCTCATTTCTCCGCGAGAGATGTCAAAACTTGAAATGTGAGAAACTTATTCTACACACAACGGATCACACTTATTTATTTAAAAATTTGACAGTCTGTACTAAATCGTTAAATAATTTTATTATAATAATATGACTTTTGTTTTCTATAACTTTTATACTATATTGGAAATTCTAATTTATTTTTGTGCAGGCAATTTTCTTACTTTAAGTAAAAATTAAGCAACTAGCGTGATAACTTTCGTAATTATTAAAACTTTTCATTTTATAACATGGTTGTAATATTGTAATTCACTTCGATATAAGATTATACCAATTTTCTTTCTACACGGTTTGCAAACTCGAACGTAGTAACTCAACACGCATCAGCGCATACATATGAACGTACTAGACAGAAGGGCGAACCTTCGGTAACCCCGGAAACGGAAGCTCTTTGGTGGGTTGCTCTCTGAGTCATTGTTCTTAGCACGAAAGGGAACGCACAAACATTGTACGCGATGAATCGAGCTTTTCTCCAACACGAATTTCGGGCGTATCCAGCGGAAACGAATTGTAAGACTTTAACGTTAACGAGCAAGCACTGTTACGCTGCAATATTACATCATTATGACGAAACGTAACATTTCCTTTGATGCATTTTACAAAAATAGAAACGTTATAAATTTATTTATTAATGTATTTATTTGAAAATCTTTGGAAAACTAGAACAGATTCATAATATGATTTCTTTAGAAAATAACTTTTACTACGTTCGGATTTTTCTATTACTAAATTGTCGTAACAAATTTTTTCTTTACAGCTTTCTTTATATGGTCTTTTCTTTATAGTTTTACTTTGTCCGTTTAATTTTATCTCATGTGAAATGGTTTTAACAGAAATCCGAGCACGCTTTAGAATAATATTATGAAATGCAATGTATTGATGTTTGTTCTTTCAAGTTTTCAGTCTCATAAAGATCATCGGCCAAAAGTTTTACGATGCCTGTCGGATGTTCGGTTATTAACCTGTCATCATAGTTCCATCTTTTTTTTTTTTCTTTTTTTAATCAAGTGTTACGACATAACCGAGACAGCTCTATCAACCGCGCCACTCTCTTTTAATCTTTAACATTATACGACCGGGAAGTCACGTTTACGGCGCGTCCAATCAGGTATATCCGCGGGAGCTGGGTTTCGGAGAACGAGGGGGGATTTTGTGATTACGCGTATCGACGCCGCAAGAGTGTATGATGGTTCCATTTACATAGCACCGATGTATACAATAATAAATAAAAAAAAAAAAAAAAGGATTCTATTCACCGCACGAATGAACGAGTAGACGAAAACGTCGCGTTACTTTCCGATAAGTAACGTTACAGCGAGATCGGCGCGAAATTTAAGCCATTACTCGAGCTTTTCTCGAAAGAAAATCCATCTTCTCGAGAAAGCAGATTCTTTTACCTCCTGCGAGAGCAGAAGATACGACGCAACCAGGTATAACGATTACCGTTTTATTGGATGCTCATCAAACCGATGCTGCGAAAGGGATAAAATATGATTATATCTTTTTAGATTAGATTCGTATAAAAAAAAAAAGAAAAAAAAGAAAAAAGAAAAAACTATCAAAATTATTCATCCGCGTAATATATTCGAGCGATTAAAAATTTATTCAACTCGCAAGTTTCGCCTTCGCTCAGCAAAGGAGTTATATTCATCAGAAATTATTTGTACGCACAAACTTGCAAGAAAACGTGGAATGAATGGATTGCAGCGAGAGCGCGCATTACAAGCTGTCTTTACGCGGAAAATATAAATTAGAATATCTTAATAGAACTTTCGCGAAAGGGAAGAAATTGCAGTAGAAAATAGGTTATCGACTTTTGCATTCTGAATGATAATGCGCCATATATATATATACATATATATAGCGCGAGCCGCGGCTCTTTGCGAGATTATCACGTAATAAAGTTCCTCCACTTCGGGCCGTGGAATGTCGTGCGTACTTATCGTCACGTGTGTATACGCGTAACGTTCAAACGCGGCGTGTAACGACACATGACCGCGATAATACGCGACGCGACTGCTGTGCAGCCTTTCATGATGACAAGCGTTCAAAGTTTCCCCCTCGTTGACACGTGACGTAGCTATGCAACACCACGATGCGCGTATTCATTATGCCGTGCCGCTCCCTTGCTGATGAGAGGGGAGAGCGAGAGGAAATTATGTCCCGTGTCACCTTACGCCCCAATACTCCGGCGAGGGCATACTTGGCTGACGTGCGAAAGACGAATCGGTGTTATCGCGACTTTCGACGAATTAGCAGCGAACGTGTGCTGCAAACCTCGTGTAACTACAACCGCGCGTGTCGTGTGTTCATTTCGAATCAATCGCGTGATCGCTTCGTTTCCGAGGGTTCGCGCGCGCGCGCGCGCCACCCTTCGCACACACGTCGGGGACGGTCATCCCTTCTGACCCGCTGACCGGTCTCTCTCCATCTTCCGGCCATTTTCGATTGTTCTTTTCTTCCGGTTCCGATTTTCCTCGACCTCGCTCCCTGTCGTTACTCTTTTCCTATCGCCGTACGTGACGTTAATCACCCGGCAAGGAGATCGATCAGCGATTAATGAGAAACGTCGGCTAGATGCGGAGGTGGAAATTTACACGATCCGTTTCGACCCCGGGTTGGAGTATCGGTGATCGATTCTATCCTTGGCTCGGTGAGCGCCAAGTGTGGTAACGGAGAGTTGCGAGTTTAGACGCGGTGAATTAAAAGAATCGGAAAGAAGCTCCCGCAAGGCCGCGCGTAATCCACGTTAATCTTTCGAGAGTCGTCGGGACGAACTTCTTAATAAAGCATGCGAGATATCGCGGTCGTGGCGAAAATGCCACGAAGTATCTTCGTGTCCGACATTGCAAAGCGAGCGCGCTTCTTCCCCAAAGTTTCACGATCCGTCCGTCCGTCTATCTGTAGGTGGGAAAACTGTTTGACATCTCGACGAACTTTTCCCACGCCAACGCGCGCGTTTTCCCCCGAGTTTCCCGCGGGCGGATCCTAACGTCGCCATATACTATTTAACGGCGCCCTTATCGGGCAAACGAAAACGTTTAACGTAGGCCGTGCATGAAACTATGACCGCGCGCGGTATACAACGCGCGAAAAGCATTGTTGCGCAAATTAAAGGCCGGACCGCGGGGCTGAATAAGCTTGATTTGCGAGAAGCAACGGGATACTGTATCAACGAAAACGAGCGAACTACTGTTTAGTAACGGCAAACAAAGGTATATTATGGGTTCGCGTGTTTATCGGTTCATTATTAGATATTAGGAAACATTAGCGGAAAGACAAATTGTTGCCGTTAATTAACATGGTTGCGTTGGTAAGTACGTTTACGACATGTGTACGCGCGCGCCGCGCGCTCGCCGTGCAAGAAACTTGCGCCATAGAAACTTGTGTTATTGCGTACACACACTCGACCAATTATTAGCGTGTAATTGGTTGTCGCACTTTGTTTTACGTAACGCGGGGCGCGTGTTGTGTGTGTTTCAAAGTACAATACCGTATCAAAATAATTGTGCACTTACAACTGCACCGCCCGGTCAGAAAACAGAAGACCTAGTTTATTCCGCGATTTCTATACTCGACGTGCGCGTATACACTTGAGTTATAAAAAAAAAAAAAAACGAAAAGAAAAGAAAATGGATTAATTATATTTTCAACGGATTCAATTACTCGAACGATAGGAATAATTACGTTTCTGGCGGCCAATCGCGTTTTAAATTGTTAAAATCGGTAATCTCGAATTAAACGAGCGAACAAGAAGAATGGGAAGAAGAGATTCAGATTTCACGTGATTTCAGATTAAAGACCGCACCATGATTATAGATAGAAAGTTTCTCACGATATCCTTCTCTTCTCTTCGAGGTCGAAAGATCCTCCCCCGAACGACTTTCTTACTAACGACCGATTTGAAATGATTGCTTCATCGTCCACTTCTACGACTATGAATAGTCTAGAAGAAGACAAAAGCCGCCATTTCCTCAAATCTACGCTGAATGACGTTCGGCGGGAACGCGCTGAGTGAAGACTAGTCAGCCGTATTTTCTATACGAGATAGTCCGCTTTCAAAAGTCCCAAGTATTTCATGAAAGCTAGGCGCGTATTGTACGACGCTTAAACTCGGTCGATGACAGTAATCCAGTTAAATCTCTTCGCGAGGACTCGATCTTTAAATTGAACAAGAGTGAACAACAATTTTTTTTTTTTTTTTTTTTTTTAATAAAAAATTCACACGCGAACGTCATGACGAACGAGAGACGTGAAAAATCAGACAATCCTCCCGCGTGACCGGGGCATTGTTTCTCGCGCCGTTGCAACAACCAGACATTTTCTTCAGTGCCCTCGATCTATCAGTACTCGGGGTATTGATCTCGCTATGCAAATATCGGCCGCGAACGATAGGAAAACTTCGCTTTACCCCTAACCCCCGCGGAAAATGTTGTTTCTGCAACTGGAAATACTCCGATCCATTGCGTAGCTCGTGCTTCTGTTCACCGTGCTCGACGTCGATTTCCCGTTAAGTTACTTTCCAAGATAGATTATTGGCCGGGATACACAGAGAGAAGCAGATATCGGCTCTTGGATATCGAAATATTTCTGGCAAACGCGCGCGCGCGCGCCACTCGTACGGTAGGTAACTCTTATTCTTGTCTCCGAGTTTTCGTTTCCTCGTTTGTAAGCGCGAGCGCTTTTTTTTTTAGCCGCATCGCAAGACCCCTCATCGCAGCCGCGATGATCATTTATCGAACTGTCCGAGAGAGAAGAAAAGACAAGTATTTTTCTATTCTTAAATATAGCTCCATCCTGTAATCTCAACAAACTGTCAAGTCAAAAAAAATTCGAGTTCTAATTTTACAAAATCCAAGTTTTGGAAATAATTTAGATACATTTAGATACACGTTTATTTGTATTTATATATATATATCAATTTCACCGACTTGCAGATCACGCAGATACGTGTGTTAGAATGTGAAAATAAAATAATGTACAATATGTAATAATATACATAAGGTTGTTGGATTAAGTATTAAACTTGAACACATACATTTTGACGGCAAAACGTACACCGCTTATGAGATTAAGATACGTCAGTCAACCCTGGTGCATTACTTCGGAATGTACATATATAATACGTCGTCTATTTTCTCTTATAAACGTATAACAAATCGCGAATCCGGGGCAAGAGGAGCACAAGAGAGGTCGGTTCGCATAGTTAAGGACACTAGCGACGTAATACAGAGGGAAAACTCCGAGGAAAAAGTAGGAAAAGGGGACACACGAAGTAGAAGCGCAGACAAGACAACGCTACGCATAGCTCGGATTGCCATGTTGGCTGTTGTTCAAATGGTCTATCCGACAATAAAAAGCGATGCACGTCTTTTCCGGGAAATCCTCCGCTTCCGCGAGATTCAAACGCGGAGAACCCCCCGAATGCGTGGGCGGGAACGAGCGCAAGGGGGGAAAAGGAACAAGCTCGACGACCCGCACCCATTGTCGGAGCTTTCCGCTCTTTCGCTCCGCTGTATTTTCTCTTCATCTCCCTTCTTTCCCCTTCCCCGAATTGCGTTTCCGTCTCTCTCCCGCCTTCGTCCGACTTCCTTTCAACCCCTTACGACGACTCCTCTTTGCTCATTCCTTCTTCCCTTCGTCGAACAACCCCCTCCGTGTCGTCGTCTCACGAGTGGCCGAAGAAAGAAATGTGTTTGTGTTTGGACTTCCGCCAGATAATCTGCGGCAATAAATTTCTGTGTGTATAGTGCCATGTGATTGGTTTTATCTCTCGTGCTGTGGCATTCACTGCCGGGCTCGCTGCCACGGTATACCTAACCCTTTACCCTCGATTCGCGCGCGGCCGAGGGAAGGACGATACGAAGGCATGCCGTGATCGTTGTGTGCGCTCGAGAAGAGTGGATATATGGCCACCTACCCGAGAAATCAACTCCCTAATTCGTTTACCGCGCGAGACTCTACGCCCGGTTTTCCGTCCCGCTCACCCCGACGCGCAAGGTATGCCTTGAATTGTAAGCGAGACTCCTTTTATGCTCCCCGGGGGTGTCGGAGGCAGTTTCAGGCTAAGAGTGTCTCGTACGTTTTGTATACGGCGTTTATCCGGCTTCATCCGGAGACGCGGAAGAAGCTTCCCTTACTCTCTTATAAACTTTCGTGCATCAGCATTCACAAGTATCGTCACACGTGAATGACTGAAATATCAGAGGAACGTATCAGCTGCCACATCACTTGTGTTTATGCAATATGTACTGCGTTTTATCAAGTTCGCGACGAACTTTCGCAACTTCGCATGTATTTTTCGAGAACGTATGCGCAAAACCGCATACATTTTTCTATTTATATATCGCGACGTTGTATAAATACGCGGCGCTTCATAAATTCACACATTACGAAAAATATATTTCTCTTTACTCGTCGCGTGATACTTTTATATAAATTTACTTTTGAATGATTATTTCTATAATTTTCGCGCAAAACGTTAAAACTGTATTTATAATATGAGACTGAGAGAATTGCTTTTTAAAATGCGCACCGACGCAATCATTGTAATTTTTCTTTTCCATGAGGATCGCTTGCATTTTCCCGGAAAATGTGTTACGTACTTCCAGAAGGCGATATGTCTTACGTTACGTATGCAACATGCGATTTAGCTATTCTGCAGAAACCAGGGCTCACCTCGAGAATTCCTTTACACTGCAACTACCCCAAGCGAGGTAACATCGAAAAACGGCCTGTTGCACATGACTGTGAAATATATCAACCGAGCAAGAAGTGTGTGTGTGTGTGTTATATTTGGAGATGGCATTTTTAGAGCGCGAATTGAAACCGTTATTTTCTAATAAAATCCCGAACCAAACAAATTCCCATCGCAATTTCTTATTACGCACAACAACATCGTTTAATCCGTTCCGAGCAATTTGAAGATCTCCAATTTAAATTCAAATTTTTTTCCGAATACTCGTATACTCTGTAAATTTCCTGGAACGAACATTCACTCCATGTTAGTGAAAATACTGCCACCGTTGACGTATTAAGTGGCGATATTTTTTACTCCTTGAAATGAATGTTTAGAGAGCACACGCGTGACAATTGCGATATTTTTCAATTGCTCTTTATCGCACGTCGTCCGGTTTAATTAATTCAGATCCCTGTGTAACGCGCGCGAGCGCGCGCGAGATTTTCGCGTTCTTTTTGCACAATCACGGAGAGTGATCTTTGATGCTTCATCTCGCAAAGGGAATCTTCGATTGTTCTCAGGCTTTCAAGCAGTCGCAATTACATCGTATCGCAATTACAATCGTATCGCGAAGCGTGTAAGCGTCATGACTCTTCAAACGGTCATCCTGTGCATTTTATCACGAAAGGAACGCGTTCTCTTTTTCTCTCATGTACAAAAAGCGTGTATTCGAAAATGAGTGTATCGCCGTATTGCACGAGACGTGCATTCTCCGAAGCGGTGTTACCAAGGACGGTCTTTCAAGAGATCGGATGGATGGAAGACGGGCGCGCGCGAAGATGTTCTCTCTCTCTCTCTCTCTCTTTCTCTATCTCTGTCTCTCTCTCTCGCTTGGTTGGATAAGACGATGCGATATCGATCGGGCGAAAAGACAACCGGAACTGCTACAATGATTCGTAGGATGCAATTCGAGGTTACCTCGCGGAGACACAGGGAAAGTCGTGTTATTTACGATGTACATAAGGCGCGCAATCGTAACGGGGCCGCTCTCGGCTTATCCACATACCCGGTCCTCTTATCGCGGTGGACGTCGCTTCCCTTGCGAGCGGAACTACATTGAGGTAAAACGGAGAGGATTTGCTTAAAACACACTGCTAGTCAAGCCCCGGCGGACGCGCGGAGAAGAGCTTAGCTCGAAAAACGGTGATGAGACCGCAGTGCGCATTTCTATATTGCAGTAACCAATTTTTTTTCCCTTCCCCCTCCCCTCAATGAGCCCCTGTACGAAATCTCTTTTAATATTCTTAAGCGCAGCGCGCTTTCAACAGAGCTTTACGTGGAGGTTACATGCGAATCTATAACATAACGTCGACGCAGTATTAAGCGCGCATATGCTGCGGCAAATAATGTTAAATTCATAACGATAGAGCCATGTTAATAGCTGTGCGGCCAAGCGGCGTTTGGTTTAACGTTTTGTTATAACCACTAAACACAGAACGAGGAGAGAGAGAGAGAGAGAGAGAGAGAGAGAGAGAGAGAGAAGAAAGAGACCGTGCACTGCGTCTAGAACGTATCACAGTTATTTCAGTATATTGTACCGTATATTATACAAGAGTCTGTGGTATATACGCAATCCGTAACCATTTCTGGAACTCAATGTAAAAGCGTTTAATTGAATTCTGACGAAGAGCACGACAAAGGCGTTCGACGTGAACGCTGTCTTTCAAGAGAGTAATATCGTCATGCCCGTATATTGTTTGCTTTTATCTTCACAAAATGATTCTCCTCTATATTTTTGGTGTACGTTCGCTTTTTGCATCTTATGACGTGGGAGAAAAATTTCTTTTTCCTCTTCTTAAAATTCCCCCGTTTCTTACGACATAACTTTGATGCGCATCTCTATGCCAATATTTTCGACGAACGGGTAATAAAAGACACGCATCGAGGAAACGATAAAACGATATATGTATATTTTGCGTTTCCTAGACTGCGAGCGGAAGAGAACGAGAGAGAGACAAGAGGACAGGAACTCGATCTGTCTACGAGGCTACGTCGTTTCAGGCAAAGTGTATTCAAAGTGCCCAAGCAGAGAACTTCCCCAATCCCTTTCGCGTTCCTTGTACACGGCGTCCTGCAGGTACTGGCGGATGTTGGTACAGCCGGAAATGCTGGTGTACGGTCGTCGAACGTAGTCGTACGATGGAGCCAAGGAAAATTGATGCTCCGAACCGTTCCGATGTCAGGATCCTGAAGAGAATGGTTCTCTCTCCTTCTCTCGCGGGTCTCTCCATACCGAGAGATCGCACACTTCTCTCCCCTGTTCTTTCTTCCCGCGTCACTCGTGACACGTCTTCGTTAGTACCATGATCTCTCTCTCTCTTTCGGCGTGTCCCCTTGCTTCGTAAATTCCACCGCGAGTCTCTCGAAATAGAATGAATCGTCGAACCGGGCGCGTCATCATGAAGTCACGTACTTCGTCTCGCAATCCTGTATTTTTTGACATTTTTCTACTTTCCGAACAAACTTTCCTTTGAAATTCTTCTCTTCTTTTCCTCGACTTAATTCAACTAACCTATCTTTAACTAACAATGAGTTAAACTAAATATTTAACTAACTTAAAAATATCTTTAATGGAACTCTTGAGAAATAATTCCGTAAGATTGAGTCATAGGAAGTTGTCGATGCTCGAACTGATAAACAAGCGGTGTTCTTCGGTGGCTCTCAATACTTATTACGAAGGAAGTGTACGACTGGAGTATCCTCGAGTGAAAAAGTACACAAGATACTCTCGGTACCGTTTGGCCACCATCCAGTTCCGACAGGCAGTTTAACTGTTTCCCCGCGTCTCGGAGGTTACCCCGACGCAACGAATGTGTGTCATTGACTTTCCGCGAGGAGGCAATGCTTAGCGAAACGACGTTAATGCGTCGACGTTGCTCTTAAGCTGTCCCGTTTCAACATTTTCCGCCGCCGGTTTCGTGCAATCGACATCTTCTTTACTGCGAGAGGGTCCTGTAATATTTTATTCCGGCGCGACTGCTTCGGCACATCCACATTCTCGGCGGAAGAATTATCGATAAAAGCGCTCGAGGAATTTGTCTTTCTCGGGAACATGCGCTGCCACTATCCGCGCGCCGTTCCGCCGTTCGAGACACATTGAATTACATCTTCCTGTTTCTTTCTCCCTCTTCCTTTGTTCCACGTATCGCTCGCCCATTAAGCCATCCAACGTCTATATCGATCGCGCGCGCTAAAATAAAACGCTTTTGTAATAATAATTCTCACCGACTCGAGAAACTCGACTTCACTCGAGCGCGCATTTGTTATTTCTCTCTACATCGATTGTTCCTTTATTTTCTCATTTTGTTAATCTACTTAGCTCGAGCGTTCGTTTTTTTTTTTTCTAAAAAATTATATACGATATCCTCTTTACGAAATTATTTCACTTATCTGCGGGATTTATATTCGATCTCCGCAGCGCGCGCGTTGAAAATCGTATAGGAAAGGTCTGAATGCGCGGCAAGGATTTGACCGTCTTACGGGACTAATTTCCGCGATCATGGAAGAAAAACGTGCGGCGGATACGGAACAAATGGCTCAATCGGCCTCCTAATTCAAAGCCGCGCGTTTCCGCCGGTGGGTGACAGCGTTTCGTTACCCTTCGGCGATCATAAAACACGATCCGGAACACTTCTGTGTTTCTCGATGGTGCGCTTCTCTGACCGCGCGCGTGTGTGTATGTGTCGCCTAGAAAAATATTCGACATTCTGAAAACGCGCGCTTGGACTTCCGGGAGAAATCGCTTTTCGCGCTCTACGTCTTCGCTCTTCTCTCCATTATTATTTTACCGTCCGACAGGCAGTATCGACATACACGTACCGCGTACGTGAGAGAAACCCTTTCACGTTGCCCGGCTCTCTCTCTCACGGTGCTTTTACTCGATTTAACCCTCTACTTACTCGACAACGACGACGACGACGACGACGACGACGACAACGACGATCGTTGGTTCCTACAGCAATAATGGCCAAGGACAAATCATTTCACTCGGCCGCCATTATCGTCGATGCTACTGTCGACATTGCCGATATCGTCGTCTCCCGGCGAGAGAGGGAGGAAGGAGGGACTTTCGGTCGCCGGCAAAGAGGCTTTACCTCCTGATTGAACAAGCTCCAAATCGATCTGACTCCGTGAATTTCCCAAGCAACGCGATGACAGACTTCAATTTCAAGCGTATATTCACTTGTTGCCGGATTACCCACCCTTTTCTCGATCGCGTTTCCTCCTCGCGCGCGATCCCTTTTCTTCCGCGCATTTGAAACGTTATATGTCATCACGAATTTCGATCGCTTCTTTGGCGATGGGGGAGACCATTCGTCTCATCGGCGTATCCCGTCGTCGGTCTCCGCGACATTAATCTCGGCGTATTTCTGATTCCTGCGACATTCTCCCTCGCGCGCGCCGACGCGCGTTAGTATTAACGTTGTCGGGCTCGCTATAATTTTGTCGAGCGATAATAAATCTAAATGCCCGGTGCCATACGTCGATTGCGATGAAAGCCCGGATTTACACGGGCAATAAAATCTCGCTTAGCGAACGGATAAACGTCATATTGCACCGAAGCGATCGAAAGAGTATGGGATCGCGGGCGGGCGGGCGAAGAAAGGAAGTATAAGGACGGGAGAGCGTGTGCACCGGGAGAAATGACATATTGCGGCGCGAGGTCGATCAAATTACGTATATACTGGCTAAAGTGTAGTGTGTTTCTTCCCGCAAGAGGTCCGAGAGGAAAAATTATGTTGGATCAAAACATGTTCGAGCCGCGCGCCCAAGTGCACTAAAGTGAACACTTTTATTTTCGATAAATTCATCAAATTGCATCGACGGCGAACATCCCGGAAAATTCAAGCAAACTCTTTGCGTTCTTCGGATTTATACTTTTTTTTTTTATCGCGATTAAATCATGTGCAAATTCTCTTCACGTCATGTGGCGACAATAATATGTATAATAATGTACCGAGAGAGCGATGTCGAAATTTACTTTACGTTTTCCGTGAGCGTGTCGCGTTGCGGACGGTGCGGGGAAAACTTTGCGTTAACGATTTTATATGAGTTTGAAGCTTGAATTGGTTCAAGCGATACCGGCAATTACGGTCGTCGTGCTTTTCTAGCGCCACAGAATTTACAATTGAATCGAAAATTGTTCGCTTGAACTTAAGTCTCTCTTTCTGTGATTGCAACGACACCGCCATATATTCTGTGCGCGAAAAGAATAGATTGTGTGGTCGCAGATAAACTTCTTCTTTCGTCCGGCGCAGAAAAAATAAAAGCATACGGGGAACAGTCGGGAGAGAGCGCGAGTGGGAGATTAAAAATTAATGCAGCGTGATCATGACATGAAGATTACATGTGTTCGAACCGCAGTAATATAACGCTGAAACGCAAAGCATTTCATTCGGAATATTGTAGACCAAATTGCAGATCAATACTTAATAAATTGAGTTATCGCGATTATTTGATCGAAATATCAAACGTTACGATTGAATGGTACATTGTGAGGGTTTTCTCATCTTATTTCCTTTGTTCAACATCGAAACACGTATTGAGAATTGTAAATATAGTTTGATAAAATAGAGTATGTGCTTGACCGACAAATTACATCAATATCAGATACATACACATATGTCATACGCGAGAAAAACAGAAAATATAACACCAGTATATAACACCAGTTTTTATCGATTTTTACTAAGAAAAATTAATAGGAAAAATTAAGATCTTTTTGTTTGAATTGAATTCTAAAAATATATATTTGCGTACAATATGTGTTTATGTGAAAAAAAACTCTATTCGAATGTTAACTTTGATTCAAAGCGTTTTATGATTATTTATAACAGTTTCAAAAAAGAGCGTGTGTGGTAAAAATATGATATTTGACGAAATTTTATTTTAGAAAACGAAAATCTAAAAGCTAAATTGAAATACGAAATCACATGACTATATTAATACTCATAAACTACGAGTTACAACGAACGGGGAACAAACAGTGAATCATAATAGGAATGGAAGCCGGATTCACGCTTAAATCGATGCGATTTAATAGCGAGCAAACTAGTAGCTCGGAATGCGCGAGTTTATAAAGAGGTCAATTAGAATGATATCAGCATGCACCGAGTTGCATTTGCATTCGATGCAATTGACCCTTACGCATGATCGACTACTCGTTAAGTCGCTCTTTTCACATTAATGAACAATTCACAAATGGCTTGTTTCATCTATAAGCCATTAAATAGCAACTGGTACTTTGTTCATCGAGAAAGCAAATCAATGTACATCATAAGTTTCAATGAATTTTCCCCCCAGAACTTTCGTTTAAAAATTTTACTTCAGATTTACGTAGTTCGTTCACAAAATATTTCTCACGCGACTTACAAAATACCATACCTATTAGCTAGATTCCGCATATCTTTTTCTTTAATTGGTTATATGGCTACGTTCAGTTTTAATGTCTACTCAGATTCACTTTGTTTACGCAAACTGTGAGCCCGGTGATCAGACGCGATGAAAAGAGAGAAAAACAGATTCGCGAGGTGCGAAGAAACCTGCGAGAGACATTCGGACGTAAAGGAGTAACCGAGGATAGTTCAGCGGGCGACCAAAGGAGTGCGCGCGCTCGATTAATCTCGCAATCTGGATGGAGTGGCTATGATAGACTCCCATGAATAACTCATGAGCAGCGGGTACCTGCTTCCCATAGGGACATTCGCGTATAATTCAGCCACTTCATTTGTCCTCATTACTATGCCCGATCGTTACATAGAGCACGATTTACGGGGCTTCGTGTGTTCGCCCACTCTCCCGTTTCTCTTCCCTCAACCTTCTCCAGAGGCCCTTCCTTCCTTTCGGTACACAAGGCACCTGTATGACGTATCCCTGCACGAGCTTCCGTCCGGAATCCTTTTCATATGCGCGGTGCTAAAGCGCGGCCTCACTGGTCGCGCGTCTTGACAAGAGAACGTTGCACAGCTTGAATTTGTTTGCACTTTGTCTTACGTATGTACAAACAACTAGAGAGAGGTACATGACATAAGAAAATTAAATGTAGAACTTTGCAAGATTTATCGACACGCACAAATAAATTTTAAATAAAGTTATACAAAGAGAAATATATTTATGTTCTTATTAATAAACTATTGATCGAAACAACAAGCGCAAGAGATTTAAGAAAATTTAAGAAAATGTTTTACAATTTTTTTTCCGCGATCTATTATCAAGAAATAAACACGAGAAACACACAGGCATCATTTTGAAGATTTCAGTGACGATCAATTTAAATACGAATATATATAAAATGACAAAGTGATTCTCTCACACAAAGCGATTTTCTATGGATGCAATAAAACATAAAAGAGAACAGAACAGATATTAATAAGAGACAAGAAGCTCCTAATCGTCCTTTGTGTTCACACCTGCGACCTACATACAACCCTCACTATATCGATCATGTAGATTGATTCACGGTCTCGGAACGTCGGATTATCGATCCCGGATATTATATATTTCGGCGGAAACATACGCGTAGATATACATAACGAGAATTTCGTATTCCTCCATCTAATTCCCACCACTGTTCTTAACCGACCGTAAAACTCGTTCGGGAAAACTGAAATTTATGAATTCAAAAGTTGCGCCAGGATGGGCGCATGAAACGCTCCTGACGAGTAGTCCGCCCGGTAACGGGATAAATAGCTCCCCGGGGACGGATAAAGAAATTTCGCGAGCCCATCCTGCATCGGGAATCCGGCGTGCGCTATGAATGGATTCTCGATAAATGGATATCAAACCGAGATAAGAAGGATACGCCATCGAGAGAATTGGAAATAAATTTCCATGTCGTTAAAAAACCAACGTTCGCGTTGGTATTCGCCGTCATCGCCGTATTTCCCGCGTTTTTCTCCACTTTTCTTACGCGTATAGGCGTGGATAGTTCCGGGTAACTTTCGGCGACGAGAGGGAGAAGCGCGGCGTCTCTCGCGTGCTGCACTCCCGGACTTATACTTTCTCATTAAACGCAATGAGATTTTCAACTTCATAATTTCTTTACGTCGACATAAACTTTTTTACCTTGTTACTGACCTCTCGCGGTAGTTTTCGATGTATCCCGGGGATATAAGTGGCCATACTGAATCCAATGTTAATATTCGATGTAATTCCGTGGCTTTTGTGCCGCACGGCAAAGAGTAATGAACCATGGGGGGAAAACTTTCAGATTGAAATTCCGCTTTCAACTGTGTAAGAACTTACATTAAATTAGGGAATAATTGCAGTCACGCCGGAATACTCTTTCTGCCGCATACGATCGATCCGCGTTTTCTTCTCCGAGAGATTTGTCAATTTATTTTCATGCATTCGCATTCTTCTAAATTTATTGTTCTCTAACTTTACGACTGTTATGTGATATACGATATCGATGTTATTATAGTCGCGGTAAATACTCTCGTATGTCGTTTGTCGCTCCCGTGATCACTGCCCGTTGATTTTGCTCGGCATTTATTATTCCGGGCTTAAGGGATCGAGGCGGGACCGATCAGCAGCGCGTGTACGAGGCTATCGCGGATATTCCGTTTGAGTGCCGGTGATCGATTACCGTCTGTCCCGGCATCTCGTGGCATGCAAAGAGAGAGACGGGCGAAATGGAAAGGGAGGGAGGGCTCGTGTATGCGTGCACGCGCGTGAATCCGCACGCGAGTGAGATGTAAAACGGGTAAGAAGCGAAGGGTCTCTAACGCCATTAGCGATCGCTCTTCGCCGCAACAGCTTGCAACAGATGATCCCGGGGTGCTCTTCTAGATTAGCAAACAAGGAGCCGGCACCGCTGCCACTTATCTCCCCGTAAGTGCACCATCTATTCGTCCGTCGGTTTACCGTGACTCGCTCGATTTTCGCTCCCGGGGCTAAATTAAACGCGTTCCCGGAGAAAAGAAGGCAACGCGCAATCCCTCGTTCTTGCGCGAGTAGTTAAGGAAACCGGCACCGACCATTTTCTTCCCGTCACCCTTTTCCAACCCCTCCCCCCTTCCCATGTCTCTTTTTTCTCGTGCTTTCGCCGCGCCCGCGCTGGTTGCCCTCTTTCTTTCCGGGATTTCCAACGTCGCTCCCGTTGAAGAACCGCTTCGAGAACAGAATATGAAGCAGAATGTTTTCTCTGCGTTGCAGAACAGTGCGTTCCAGAATACCGCATTTCTTTCGTGACCAAGAAAACATAGACAACTGCTCCGGAATTCTACTCAAATGCAATTATGTACACGCATCGCTCTCGTCACGCATTTACGTTATAAAAGTTTTCAAAAAAATTTCAGCAAATTTTAAGGAAAGTTTTAAAACTTTCAATAAAAATTCAAAAACGAAACAAGATGTATAAATCATACAAGTTGTGTTACTAATCCATTATTCTTGATAGAATTGTTTCATTAATCACGCATTGTGCAATGAGAAAATCTCGAAACAGCAGCGAACAAAAAAAACGCGGTACGTGCAAATATTTTCGAGCGCCGTTTTTCACTTGTATTTTGCGGCATATCCTGATGTAATGAGGCGCGGTATGTGCGTCATTCAAGTAACGACTCCGACCTGCTACTTTGCAGGAAGTCTCTCGACGCATGAGGCACGTAAACTGTTCTTTAAAGTGTTTTATAACGTTTCATTTTGCAAATGTGTCTCCTTCTCTCGAAACGCCCGCTCTGGGACACAGTGCCATATTACGTTCCTAACTCGTCAATATATTTCCCAAAGAAGCGTGTAAAGAAAAATTATTAATTGTACTTTACATCGTGTTTTTTTTACAAATATTAAAAACAACATTGTGAAAAGATCAAATATGTTCCTGAAACGAGAAACAATATTTCTCTCTTAAGTGAAAATAATTTTCTCGAAAGATCAAATCTTTTGCATCATAATATACGTATTATCGGTTCTGTTGGTATCTGTCAAAGACTCAATAGACGACGAAAGCACGATGCGACAAGCAGTACCATTTAAGTTCATAAGGGAGGAGCATGCACACTATCGTGCACAAAGTAATTAAGGAACGATTAAATTACAAGGGAAACGCACGGGTGTAATATCGTGTGTGTGTGTGTGTGTGTGTGTGTGCGCGCGCGCGCACTAATATTCGGCGTATTGAATTAACAGAATCGCGTTCGGATACACACATCTTCCGCGTCAGCATACTTCAGTAATTCTGACATGGTATTTGCCAGGTGTTACACTGCGCGCGCGACGAGAAATTGTTCTCTTCATATTGACGTTGTTTGCGATTTACAAGCGCGACGCGAGTCAAATAATAATAATAATAATATAAGTATAGCGCATGATGAAGTTATCGTGCGCACGCGAATTCCCGTTACAAGCATCGCGAAATGCTAGTGAAAATCAGATCTCTTTTCTACATGAGTATTTTCGAAATACATATATATACGGACATATATGTGTGTGTATGTGCGTGTGTGTGTGCGCGTGCATATTTCGTCAGGAGCAGCAGCGCGCATCCTTTCAATTTGCGACGCAAGCGTGAAAAATATGGCCGTACAAACTCGTGTCGATAAATTTCATTCCGCGTATATTAATTCAACATATCCATCTCGAGGAAGATGCATCGACATGCCATTCTAGGGTGTGCCCAGCATACACTCCCGTGAAATTAGAGCATCAACCTCTTATGACATTGCGCGATATCGACTGGCATCGTACATCACCGACGCGCTATCTCGAAGGAATCGCGTTTAAAAAATGCATGCCCGCGCAATAAGGACGAAACAACGAAGCGGGCGAGGAAAAGAAACTGGACGAAGAGAGTATTTCACTCTCAAATGCTTAAATAAAACAGGCTAAAAATGTATGCAGCTTCCTGCAGTATTCAAGAAGACACTGTATAGAGAAAACTGGTATAGAGTAATCTCGTCTATGTGCTATTTATGAGACTTTATATACGCGATACGCGCGCTATCCCTCTTTTGTGGGCGTAATTGGGTCATATCCGCTCTTTCTCTCTCTCTCTCTCTCTCTTTTTTCTCTCAAAGAGACAAGAGCGCAAGTATGCGCGTGGATATGTATCACGACTCGCGAACATTCTTCAAAACACATTTTGTACGCGTTTTTCTTTTAAGAGAAAACTACAAAGTACTTCCTGATAGTGCTACGTTAAAATATCAAATAACACTTCGGATTTCTCGACTCTTTTATCCAACTAATTAAAGAGATTGTACATAAAATTTTTATGGAGATGTTGGTTATTCCTTCTGATTTTTTTAAGAGCGCATCAACGAGAGCAAATTAAAAAATAAAAAAACATAAAGACACATCGCAATATATTGTTTTTGCGGTGTAGCAATGTTCTTACAGCGAAACGTCAGCTTCTCATTTATTTCGGACAGTGAAATCGTCAGATTGAAAATGTCACATTGGTTTTTGGCTGGTTTTACGAGAGCTCCGTGTTCCAATATCACTTTTCCATAAACCCATATTGGAAACTATCTAAAAATATCCTTTATCGATTGTCGCATTTCGTGTGTGCTGCGTTCCTTCTCTTATAAAACACACGCGCGGTTGCAGTTCGCACATGCACATCTCGTCCGGTGTGTCGCATGACAAACATGTAAAAAATTCATTTTCATATTTCCATTTATCAACGGACGGAATTTTTGAAATGAAAATTTTCATATATGCAAAGAAAAACACATTTTTACAAATGTAAAGTAATACATAATTTCTCGGAACACGTACCTGTCCGAAATTGAAGCTTTGAGATATTTTGTTCTTTTCACACAACTAAATAATATCGCAATTATTGTAAAACAATGAAGTTAATATAATGACGCGATAATCATCTTGTAAAAATGCATCATTATCGTCCCGTTTAACTAACGAGCTATTGGCGCGTGAATTTGCATGAAGGAAATAAGTGGCTTTATTGCCAATTTGCACATAAACAATTACTCGCAGCTAATCGCTTGTTAAACTGTTCGCATCTCGCGCACGCCCACACACACGCAGCTATATAGGCTTATTCATTCATCATCGTTCCGGTCGACAAATGTAACGTCACGGTGAATATTCTCGCTCGCGCTTGCGGCCTGTTTTGCTCTCGTTACGTCCTAATTTCTGAAGTTAATCGCGCGCGATTCAACGGAGGAAACAAATATTTCCGCGTCCGACACATTCGGCCCAATTATTCTTAACAGAACGGGAACGTCCGCTAACTTTTACGCGAGAAGTTATTAATCGACTTTCCTCACGCCGAGGAATACTTCGCCTCTACTAGAAGACGCTCGTTATATTCGCGCTTTTTATATTCGTCGGCCCCATTCATATCGGGCGCGGCTTCTCGGACTTAATGGACGTAATTCGCTGGAAAGAACAATTCTTTCAGCCCCATCGCCTCCGCGCGGCGGTTGCCGACGACGCCGTCGCCGCGACGGCCACGCTCCACCGCCCGACCGCTGCGATGGCTGTGGAAGAGAAGGCTTTAAGCCCCGGCCGACTTAATCCGAAATGCAGCAAAGTTTCTTCGAGAGTTTCTGAAGCGACGGGCAATTGGCCGTGCCACGCGGATAGAATAGAGCTCCGGAGGCAATTTCATGACAGCGTCTTGGGATGATTGGATCACCGCGCCGATAACCCCTTCCGGCCCATATGTGCGGTCTCATCTATATCCGCTCTTCCCTGTCCCTCTTTTCCCCCGCCTCCAACTCTGTGTTTTCCCTTAAGTGTGTCTCTCGCTCGCATGGGAAAAGAGCACGGGGGAGAGGTGGTAGTGCGCTCCTATCAATATATAACCTCATTATGGCGGCGCGTATACGGACTCCAATTATCCGGGTCCCGTTGCGGGAAATAACCTTTTTATTAAATTCCACTACGGGTTTCGATCCGTATAGCGCCAGTGTATGGCCACGAGAGGGTTAATACGGCCCGATGATCCGCAATGCGGGGGGAAAGAGAGAGAGAGAAAGAATCTATATAACCGCTACGTGCAAATCCACTTAAACGCATTTTCAAAATATTACCGAGAAAAAAAGAAAAAGAAATAAAAAGATTGATATTTTTGAGCGATGCGAGGCTCATTGAAGAGAGGGTGTAACAATCGGGAAGTAAAGAGCTGTCCGATACGAATTTGTTTTGTGACACCGTGTCTTTATATATGATTTATATAGAAAACTATGGAACTGCGCTAATCTGTTTACAATATATAATTGCAAACAGTACTATTCATTCCGCTTTAATGCAGTCCCAGAGCGGAATGTTAAATCCCTTCACTTCTATAACCGGGAACATAAATATAATAACAAAATATTATATTAACTTTTACGTATTGAGTTATATATTTGTATTTAATAATTTTGTTTTCATTTAAACATAGAAAAACCTAACTTTATTAATGAATTTGAAAAGGTTGACAGAGTTGTAATAAAAACTTTCAAGTTATTTCTTATTAAGAACAAAGGTTCGATATTCGTACATCAGAGAAATATTTGTAAGATTTTTATTTTATTATTTCTTTCTCTCTCTCTCTCTCTATTTATTTATTTTTTTATGATTGCTTGTGCCTCTATAATATTTTGCATCAAATTGAAGATAGATAATTTTATTGTTGACGTCATCTTTATTTAGCTATCTATATTCTTTTTCTTTATATATATAAATTATATTTTAATAAAGTCACTTCAACAAAAATGTATAGAAGCAAAAATAAATATCAGCGAATTGAATCACAACCGAATTAAAGAGCGAACAATTTGTTCGTGCCACTTTACATGTTCTTGTTTTCCACTTATAAATCGATCCGTTGCCTGAGAGATATTGTCCTCATCGCGTGAGATTGCAAATATTCCGAGCGTAAATTAGAGCAACTATAATAATATAGTCTAACGAGATGCTTGCCGTTGCTGCTCTTCTTCATCTTCATTTACTAAATTCATTTACTAAATAAAAGCATCTTAAAAATATACAAAATTTCTATGATTCAATTTTAGATATAATCATACCTCGGAAATTAACAAAGAGAAAAAAGGAAGACGAGAATTGTGTATAAAAAAAAGTGCTGAAAGAGAGAGAGAGAGAGGAAGAAAAACACAAAGAGAGAGAATAAATATTTGCGATTTATCGCGGAACGTGATCGTTGCGCCGTGATCGTCGTGACGACAATGTAATTTCTAACGAATTTCTGTAACGTAATTTGTCCCCGTATTAGTAGCGTCATTAAAGTTTCAAAATTTCTCCGACGCCTCCTTCGTTTTCGCATTTATGCGCGAGAGGAAATCGTCCCCGCGAAGTTATGACGCGAAGATTAAAGAGTTCGCGCAACGAACCTCTCCCTTCGCAACAAAAACGATCTCTCCCTTCCTTCATTGTTCGCCGCTTTACGAGCGTGTTAATCTTGCCCCTTTCGTCGTCGGGGGGTTTACTGCTCTCATTCGTTGTTACGTGCGTAACGTGCTCTTGATTGTTATTCACGGAAGGACACGCAGTCTGAAACCAAATTTATCTATTACCTCCTCGTTGTCGCCGCCGTAACGGATTTCGCGACAGACCTTACACGTGCATATTAAATCTGAAATTATGGGCTGCGCCCGCCGCTGCTGCCTGTTCTCTTGAACGCGTTGACACATTAATTTATAATTGGGGCGCTTATTTTGCAAGAGAGCGAAAGAGAGAGAGAGAATGCGTCCCGCGACACGTTAATTTTACAGAGAACGCAAGAAATTGTGTCAAAGAAAGTTTGTCTCTCGCTTTTCAAAAGTAATAAAATTATCATTGTTTTCCTCGAAACTTTGGATGAATCGCATCACGTTCAAAGGATACGTTTAATGTTAAATTAATGCTTTAAACACAACACCTCAACGTCAGAGAGACATTATACGATTCCGCAAAGATTACTCGCAGCTGAATTAATATATAATCGCGTAAAATATAATGGCATAGATTCATATTTATATTCAAAGCTCTTCGGATTAAATAAATTCCGCGTAATTTTATTACCAGACTTTTAGAGACAAAAATACGGAATTTTTTTTCGAAAAAAGTGGCGACTTACGGATATTTTTTTCCGGATAATCAAATCGCATTCGATTCGTTCCGGGAATAAAGCCAAATTACGAAAACGTTATCACTTGCGCCACTTTCGCGAGCGGTCGCGCAGAAAATGCGTAGCGCTGCCCGGGAGGAAAAAAAGAGAGAAATGTACGAGAACGCGGTAGCGGCATCAAGTTCGATGTCGAGAGGGGGGGACCGAAAATTAGCACCGCGATTTCGGTGCGATCGAGATAATTCGGTTTCGTCGATTGCAATTCGAGCCCTCGACGCGGCAACAATTCGTTATCCGATTTCACGAACGTTTCTACCGTTCGCGTTACGTAACCGCACACCCGTCATCGATTTGTGTCTGCGTTGAAAGCCACGTGATAACGATGATTATGCCTCACATATTACGTCACTTTGTACTTTCGCAGATAGGCACGTGCGTTCGCGATATAGCGCATGTAAGTCGATACCAATGATAAAGCATTTTGTTCCGCGGATGGTAGTGCGTGTTTTGCAAATTTAAACTCTGTAAATCGATTTTGCAAACCGATATACGCCAATTGTTTTATAACAAAAATGTACACCAGCAAATAGGTGTATGCGATTCAGCCTCTCCGCTGATTCACTTTAAATTTTTACTTGATTTCCAGCCAAAGTACCGTAGCTTGTTTCAATTAGAAATGCATCTGCGATATATATATGTATATGTATATATATATATATATATATTTGCGTTACGAACTCGGTGTAAATAAATTTCTCTCCTATATTTCGCGAGATACATCGCAATTTCCGGGTTGAGCATTGTAACCTTCCATTTTCTACCGTAACACGCGCGTTTTCTCACTTAGCGTGTATGGGTCAAAAATAGCGGCGTCGAACAAATCAGAGTCAATTTTTTGATACAGTAAAAGCCGTTTCTGCTCTGCGCAGCGCGTATGCATACGGAAGCTTGAGAATTTTTTTTTTTTTGTAAACATTTTCGATTGTTCTGAATAACATAGCGTATCACTGTTTTGTGATTTTATATATTTCCCGATAAAAATAAAACTTCAAACTCTGTCAAAACAATTTTCCTTTCAAGCTTTCTCTGCATCAGCGGATCTCCGATAAAAAACAGGGAACGACGAGAAAAATAGAGAGAAAATATGTGAACAGAAAGTCGTATAAAAAACACGTTTCTTAAAAATAATTTACATATTACAGTCTCACAGTGCGGATCGCGTTAATATTACACAAAACTATGTTATGCAAATATTTGTTAATTTATACCAAACCATACTTTGTTAATCGTAACTAGACACTGAATCAAATTGCAACGCAAGTTTTATGATATGTCGAACGATAACTGCGCGACACAATATTTGCTTTTTTTTTTATTTTATTTTATTTTAGTAATTGCGAAACACACGGCGATGCAACGGCATGGTATAAACGGTTCAACATAAATTTCACAGCACCCACGACATGCTACGTGAATTTTATAGTCAACGTAAAATGCGGGAAATGGTTTATTGACGACCTTAAAATAACACTCCGCGAAGCCCGCGTTATTAATTGCGCGACACCGCGATAATGAACTCCGGTTTACAAGCTCATACGGAAATCAGAATAACGTCATTAAAACACGAGAATCGTGCACGGCAGATGGTAATTTTAGCAACAAACTGAGTAAACTGATCGATGCGGCAAGAATAACGTTTGTAACAACGGAATTTATAAAATGATGCCGTGAAGCGCTAGCACCGTCTTTTTCAATTGCAAATTTCTTCAAAACAACACGATCAAAAATTCAGCGCTAGCGCAAACAATAGCAAATAAAAAAGTAGTAATTTTTTATAATGGGGGATAGGTTTACAGACGTACTAAAATGTATCGATCGCGAACTCAGATGCGCGCGCGATAAATTTCTGCGTGTCACAAACTTAAGACCGTGCAGAATTTATGAGCAAAGATGTATGCCTTTTCAGCGACTTTGTTTGGCTTACTTTTGTGATGGTCGGCGAGTTCATAAAGTGCATAATCAATGCTAGTTCGAGTACACAAACGCTGCGCCAGCTCCATCCGAATACCGCTTTTCACAGCCAGAAATATTCCGAGTATCTGTGTTCGTCTGTGTATATACCTTTGCTCTCGCTGGTATACTTACCATAATAAAATTACCTTGAACGCGCGCGAGACTCGGAGTAACAAAAAAGAGGGAAAGGAAAGGGAGGAGGCGAGAGAGCGAGATAGAGAGAGATTCGACTACGAAGCGCATCCGTTTCACGTTGAAATAACGAGTAAGAAGAATGCACATATTTTTCAGAGAAGCACAGCAACGCGTCTGTAATTTTGCTCAAGCACCGGTCACACTGGGACACGAGTACTATTTTAATTAATCTCCCGGCCACATATGCGGAGCACGAGAGTATGAAGTTAACGTTGAAATATTCACCTGAGCTCTTACTAATCCGCAGTTCACGCATCGGATTTTTATCCACAGTTTTCATTTTTGTTTTGCTGTTTTCATCATGTTTCTTCTTCCAATCTTCTTACATCAAAATTAAGGTTTGTTTCTTAATTTAAAGTTAAGATTCAGCTTCTTTTCTCTCCAGTCTTTTTTGATCGAAAGAGAAGTTAATACTATTCGCGTGTAGGTGTCGATCAATTGTCACAAGTTTTTTATTCTTTGACTCTTGCCTTTTTTTATAGTAAAAAAAGTCACACCAATTTTTTATTCAGAGCAAATGTCAAACGGATTTCTAAAATTGTTTCACCTTTCGTTTTTTTTTTACCTACCTACACCTAAATTACATTTCAAACCGACAAATTGATTTTCTTCAATCATTTCTTGCTCCCACACTGTAAATCCTTGAGAAAATTGAAACGAGATTGAGTTCTATATTTTAAAATATTTTAAAACAAGAACTGTGTGGGCGTGCGTATTTGCGTGCGAAGAGAAAATAAATGTTGAGGATATACAGCCAGTTATGACGTCATTATTTTTTCCGAACTAATAGAATTTCGCGACAATGTATTTTTATTCCGCGAAACGTCTTATTCTTTGTGTGCATGTCTTCGACTTCTATCCTCTCTTCCGCTTTTCATCGGAACGTGCGGCGCATCGTTGAATTTTCTCCGACGAAATAATTGAGTCACCCGACGCTATTATCCAACTACAATGCTAAATAGCATAATTGACTTAAATATGCCGTTCCCCACTATGTGCCGTCGGAAGTGAGAAGGCAACGACGGGGAGCGAGAAGGAAAGATAAAACGGGGAAAACGGCACGTCGTCGCGGGAACGTCCGCAAGGACGAAGGGGGACCGTTACTTTTTCACTTTACTTTCATAACTGAAACCGTTGAATATTAATGCCCGCGGGCGAGGTACTCAGGAGCTTCTTAGCGAAAGGAGCGACCATCTCCGTGAAATGGAAATGAGGAAATTATAAGAGTAACTGGGTAAATTGCGAATAAAGGCTATTATTGACACGCGCTCAGGGGGCTTGTAAAGAGAACGCGACGACGATAAAAGGCGCGATTTATCATGTTCCTCGATGGCACACGTCGCTGTGTATATGGATACCCATAAGATCGAGAATTATAATCCTCTTTTGTAAATTTCACTTCAAACGAAATAGGTACGATATTCATTTCGTGCGGTAAATTCGTTCTCATAAGAACATAACCGTTACGTAAGTTCAAAAAAATGCGATTTTAATCAATCTCGTTTAGTTTCTTTATCGTTGCCAAATACAAATTGGAATTGCAAAATATAATTCGTTCGGGTTTATTATCATAATTTATTGGAAGCAACTATATATATATATATATATAGGTTTTTAAATCGCTGAATTGTCTTCACGAGAATTGCGAGTTTTCCTCGCGCCCCCAAAACGAAACAGTTCTTTGATTCCGATCTCCGTCACAAACACAACACGAGTAACATTTAACGACCACGTTTTATGACTGTGACATGTAAAACGGACGGAAATAAATCCACCGGAATAACAATTGTAACGTGTGTGTAGTCGTGACGTAATAAATTGCGCCATGAAAGCCAAGGAGTTTTCATCAAATGGAAATGCTCTGATTTTACCATGCACATTGAATACGAATCTTATAAATGATTTAACAGGGGGGAGAAAATCCGGGACTGCGTGTGAAACAAAACAAACTATATATATACACGCGCGCGCGCGCGCACACACACACAGCATCTGAATTATACACAGTTACGTGCGATTGAGATCATTTAGATTTGAATTGTGGCAAACAATTGTGTTTCCCAGTAATTGTTTCTTTAACTTTGTTGGCACTTTTTGTTGTGAAGAAAAAAGAGAAACGCGCGAAAAACACTATCAAAAAAGAAAAATGCGTCTATCCGAGACATTTTCATAGACCGCGCGTAAGCAGAAAGCGAACATTAATCTCTTGATACAATAATCCTGATAATCAGAGATTGTCTAAATTGAATAGTCTAGTGGCGGGCTAAGCAGGATTATGCACTATATAAGATGAGATGCAAAGTAAAGTCACAGATATTGCCGCGAGAAGCTTAAAGAAGTTCCGGAGAATATTTGAGTAAAATAAAAATACAATTTCTCTCAATTTTGTTAATGCGTTCTTAAATAATCATTTTAATCTTTGCGAGAACGAAATTAAAAATCACGCACGTAAGTAAAATCGACATTTTCATCAGCGCCGCAATCAAATGTACCTTAAGTTGTTGCGCGAACAATATTACGACGCTGTGAGAAACATAATTGTACATAATTGTAACTTGTGAATTGTTATCAACGTAACTTGCACAACGTTGTCGTGCATTCAGTTCTAATCGCTCACGGTGTTGTGCTTCTAACACGTGTGTCAATTAAATAAACAAACAAAGTAAGCATTTTGTGCTCAAAATATAGACGATCTGATGATTCGCGACGATTCCTCAACTCGATCTTATATATACATCTAACTTACTTGATTTTCTTCATTACTGCAATTTAACTTAAATATTGTCAGACATTTTCGCGAGATAAAAAAATCTTTCTCCGGTAAAAATTTGTCAGGCATCTCCATTTGCGAAAAAGATAATATCGTAACAGTCGGAGTGATAAGACGAGCGAATTTCAAACAGATTGTAATCGGACGTGCGAATAATCCAATTATCGCGATTCGCCCGTTGGTCGCGATAAGAATCTCCACTTGATCGCACGGGGTGGCGCGGGGAATGACTGATTCACCGCGAGGTTTGTCGGCGAGCGAATATCAGAGCCGGCTTTATCCGACGACGACGATCGCGACTTTCCCTGTCTCGTTTAACTAGCTTTGCGCGGAAGATATCGCGGAGGAAGAAGACGGAATTTTTTCCCGCGTCGAGTTTTCTTTCGAAGTCATCACGTCTGATATGCGCGCCGGAGTTAGATAGATAGAGGGTAACACAGGCGGAGGTGAGTCGGACCGCAGAATGGCGCGACGAAGGAGGATGGATAGAAAGGGAGGGAACGGGAGAAGAGGGATAGGAGTCGCAAAATCGTCGTTGCGTCGTCGTTTGCGCGGCAACTTTCCAGCTTCAGATAGATGAGCGGGGAAGTTTGAAAAAGCGCCCGACGTCGTTCTCTCGCCCGCCTAAGACCTTCCCGACGCTTTTATTACTCGCGCAAAGTCCGCCACGAGTTTCGCCATCCGCAGAGCCCGCGATGCCGCCGCTGCCACATCGGTGCGGTTCCGGCTTAATGTGCGGCTTGGATTTATCTGCCAGTAATCAATCGTACGGTGGCGGAGGGAGGAACACAAGCCGGATTACAAGGACGCGCAATATTTATCACGCCGAACGGTTCATTTGCATGATTTATATCCCGCCGAATTCCGGAAGTGCCGGATTATTTATGCGGAATTCGCGACCGCGCATGCCGCGCGTCCCGTATAATGATCTCGAATTCCGTGTCGGCGGAATTTCTTAGTCACAGAACGCTTCTCCTCCGCGCGCTAGCGCTAACCGTCTGCAATCTGAACGCTTTTTCAGTGATCAAAACTACGTCTGAACCGACGAAAGTTTCCCGACGCGACTCTTATTAGCATTTAAATGTCGGAAACGAGAACGCGCATATGTGCGCTATTTACAGCATTGTAAAACACGCAACCGTACGCGATATCCATCGCGTCGCATTTGTGTAATTAATATTCGAAATCGATATAATTTTAAACAACTCTGCCAAATTTTTGAAATAATACAAATAAACGCGAATTTTGAGAATCAGTGATTATTTTAATATCTTTTCACTTTTCAAGAAATATCGTTACAAAAGTTAGTTATTGTTAACATATTGAAACAATTTTCAATTTTGTATTGTATTAATTACTTAAATTAATGTTTTGAAATTTGTGTTACAACAGATAATTAATATTGGTAATACAGTAGATCTTCGTATAATAAAAGGAATATATTTCGTGTTATATCGATGCTATATGAGTCACATTGGTTATACAAATGTGGGTTATGTATGCATTTAGAAATATATTTATATAAAAGAATATTTTAAAATATATTTATAAAAGAATATTTTAAAAAGATACTTATAAAAGAATCCATGTTAAACGAACCTTTTCTATATAGAGATCTACTGGATATAAAATATCTGTATGTGCACATCACTTATTTAAATTTTAACGTTTTCATTTATTATATATAGAAAACAGAAGAATCTAAATGTTTTCAGAGTAAATGATGCTAATTTCTTCTACTAGAATATATTTTCAAACCTTCCATGAATCATAAATTTTTGCGACTATTCTACACTTGCTTTAATTTATTTCGCTGTCGCTAAATTCCAAGGGACCAACATACAAGGATCTTTCGAGATCTTAAAATTTAAGCGAAAATACTGCAACCTCCTAAGAGAAGGTTTTGTGCAGAACCACTGGCGAGCCACCAAATGGCGTCGTGACCCGCGTGAATCGTAGGTCCAATAATGAGGATATATTACACCCTTCTTTACCTTCATTCTCCTCAACCTTACCAAAGTGCCGAGGGGAGAGTTTACGACCGCGCGTTTTCCTCCTGGGCTCGATTGCGTCTCGATAAGTCGTCCTCGTCAAGTCTCACGAAATTCTTATTACCGAGATCGTAATACACGTCAAAATGTGCAGAAAATACGCACGTAGTGACAATATTTATCAAACGTCAATACATACACGCGTTTGATACTTCACATTTTTATTCAATATAAAAATTCACATTTCTCTTTTTTATTATTTTTATGCAAAATAGAAACATCTGTGTCCACACACGTGTCATTGTTTTTCATATACAATTTCTAATTTTGAATTACGAGTTCGATCAAGTTAATAAAAAGCGCGCGTGTGTTGTGTTTAATAATGCAAAATTATTACATAGAATGCATATCTGCTATCACAACAAAAATATACAGAAAGTAGAAACAGATAAAAATTATTTTGACACGTTTCAAAAGGAGGTCGCGCAATATCGCTGCACGAGTAAAACAAGTCGGTCCAGACGACTTTAGAATTTGATAACAGACATGCTAGCTGTTGGAACTCCTGAATACGCAGTTATTCCACCGTCGAACTCTTATATCGAAAATGGGCGAGTTCGTTGTACTTCGTAAACTTTTCAATTCTCAATAAAAGAAAGTATATAGCAACCGCGGGGGGTTATACGCCGGGCAAAAGTTCGAATTACCCTCAAATTGTTACCTTCATGATTACGGCATAAGTGTCTCGCAAAGACGGTTCCTGCACTCGATCGCAATGTGCATATCTTAATAAAAATTTTCCGCTACAATTCATCCTAACTTCAGAAGAGACTACAAAGACATAAAAATTTGCAAGCGTAAATGGAATCCAAAATGAGATAGAAGTCTGTCTCTCCGACTTTTAACTTCAAATTTATTACTTTCAAAAAAGAATTATAATATTTTAAAAATGATGAGATTTTTTTTTACGATGATTGTTTTATTGGAAGTTTTTTCTACGATTACGCGAATTTTCCATAACAGAATTCATAAATTTAAATTTCTCTTACTCCGCATGTTGTTCCGTAACTTTTCTTTCTTTCTTTAGTAGTATATAATTACATTAGAGAATAATGTAATTACATTAGAAAAAACTATTCGCGTTTAAAAAAGAGCTTCGGGGTTTTAAATTTAGTCGCGCAGCGGACGTTATTAAAAAAAATAGTTGTAAGATTATTTTTGTTGTTTGCGTCGCGTCACGCGTGAAAGCGAATCATAGAAATGGACCGCGCGAGATGAAGTATAAAGTAACCACGCCGCATTTCGTGCTTTATTACACGAGTTGCTTGTATTGCGCGCGCGGGCGCGATGAAATTTTCCCCCGGCTTTTGGTTTAATAATTACCACATTCGATACCGCCAACCTAAATCACAAACGTGGCTTTTACCTCGTCCCGGCCGAGAGAGTTGCAACTCGAATCCAACTGGAAACGCGGCGTGGTGCGTGTTGCATGTAACGCCCGTGCGCAGGAATTAATAATGTAACCGCCGCCGTTGCGCCATATTTCAAGCATGACGCGGAAAATTATCCCGGCACGCTGCGCTATCCTTTAGAGGATTTTTCATTCTTGAGCGTGTAAATGTACACGGCCTCGACGGAAACACGGAGCGGCTATTTATCCGTCTCTTGCGCTCCCTACGCACCCTGAAAACCTTCGTTCTACGTGCACGCAATAACTTGCACTTTTAACGCACGACTATTCTCGGCATTGTTACGAGTCGCGTGTTTATTTCTCAATTGCGAGAAGACGTGTGCCGCGGTCTCTGAGCATTTCACAAGTGTGTCGTAATAATTAATCGATATTTTCTTTTACAAACAATTTCTATATTTGGCGAATATTGTTCTCAGTTCCATTAAAAATATTTATAGACTTTCTCTTTTAATGCCATTTATAGACCAAGTAAAATATATCGATAAGTGCATTTTCTGTTCTAAATTTAAACGATTGTTTCGTTCGTTCCTGCACTAGAGCCTGTTACGCGTGAAAATTGCTCGCAAAGAGGACAATCTAAACGGAACCTACCGATCGTAGCTACGCGAAAATGATCATCTATCAGCGGACCCTCATTAACCGTCTCTACGACGATAAAGCGCTGCACGAGATAGCTTATCTCCGATGTCGTTTGTCGTCGCTCTCCATGCCGACTGACCCATCGAGGTCGTCTATTGGGGGCTCTTTTCTCCCGAGTTTTCTTCGCGAACTACTCCCTTTTCTTTCTGCCTTTCTCCGTCCTTTTCCCATCCTCCGGTCCCGCTTCTCTCTCGGTCACGTATTCTTTCTTCCCGAATCCGTTGTGGAGGATACGTAATAGTCGCCGATAGAAGAAGAGACAGTAGTAACAAGGATACGAGAGGGTCAAAACATTCAACGGTGGGGTCTTCGTGGAATCGTTATAACCATAACGACACCTTTCACTACAAAGATCGAGACTCGAGAGAACTCCGCTTTTTTCTCGTGTTTTTTTCTTCTCTCTCTCTCTCTCTCTCTCTCTCTCTTTCTTTCTATTCTGGTCCAAATCGGATTCCCACGCGAATAATCTCACAGAACGATCGATGTATGTACATACACGCGGTATATCATTGCGGCCGGTTACACCGGGCAGGGAGACGTAATACGTCGAAAACGGGAATCATCACTGTGTAAACCCGCTGCGAAACAAATCAAAACAATAATTCGGCTCGAATCGGCTCGCGCGCGCGCGCTCGCAGATTGTGCATGCAACGCGGGAGGCACGAGATGAAAGGTACGTCGCCGCGAGTTACACAATCTGATTTGAGGAAATAACCGCGAGCAGACGAATATGTAACAGGAGCCACACCACCGATACACGAGTGCGTTCGTTAAGCTACGTACGTGACTTCACTGTGTCGACGTTTTTTTTCGCGGAGGAAAAAGGCGACGAGGCGCGACGAGACGGAAGGGGAAGAAGGGAGAGAGAGAGAGAGAGAAAGAGAAAGAGAAAAAGACCCTGTGTCCCCGCAAAAATGCCCGAAGCGTGCAAAATATTATATATCTGTCGCTGATTGGACGGCGCGGCGCGACAGTCTGTAACGCGGAATACGTGCGCGGATCAAAGAATAGCCAGGAATGCGCCGCTGTTTAAACGCGACCGGGTTCTCGCTATAAATATGTATGCGAGTATGTGTATGTGCTCGGGAAGGCCGCAGGAACATCCCGGGCGAAGCAAGGAAATATCGACGTCCGATTATAATCCACTCTCGAGGGGGGTGGCGTGAGATTCGGTTACCGTGACGAGAGAGCAGACGCTCGTCACGAGACCGGGCCACTCGCTCGTACACGAGTGCCACGATGAATAATACATACAATATGGATGTGAGCGCACGTCCGCGATGACGTGTGTTCACTTTTTGTGTGAAATAGTCTTCTAATAAAGAATTGTCGCGATCTTTCTTGCGTCACGATTTCGTCACCTTTGCCATTTAGTCAAACGTTTTAAACATGTTCAATATTATCGCGTGTGAATCGCGCTATCTATATTTTCACTCTGATATAGATTTCTCTAAATTGAGATTTACCGGTTAGCGGATTACTTGAATTAATTTTTAATCTGCTTCAAATAGATGTTTTCAATAAGAATAAATTTTATTATTCAGAAAAAACTTTAATTTTCTGAATGAAAACAGAAAGAATACTTCTTTTTTTAGTTTTTAAATTGTAATTTTCTTTCTTTTTTTATAACAACAAATAAATATTTTTCCATATTATTTTGATAAACACCTAGTGCGATTATTAACTTATCGGTTTGGAGAACACACATGTTGGAGAATGCAACACTTTTGGCACATATCTCCGGGGAAATTTTTATTATTATTCCAAGTATATTTCCTGATTGGCTCGTATTAGGTAAAGTGATTGTCTTCGCGATACCTATCACGCGCACGCACGCAAGGATGAACAATATTAAAGTAGTTCACCGCGTTTGTCAACTTAATGTCTCCGCGACGTAAAGTGGACTGATCGATGGCTTTTCTTTCAGCGACGTTATGCTGAGTAATATCACTTTATGTAATAACGTTCGTACAACAGAGACAAGTGTGGAGATGATGACAATTAATATTTTTCATTAAATTGTGTTGCATTGTTCATTTTTATTTATTTTTTTTATTTTTAATTGTTTCGTCGGCAATCGCATCGAGAAATGCATGTCAGTCAGATATGCGTAAAATATGCGATGTAAAATAAAAAGGTATTTTAATTTCGAACGCACCAATGATGAATGGGATCTCTCTCGCTAGCGCGAAACATGACGTTTCACCGCTCTCAACCGTATTCCATATTTTGCCGATCGTGCGAAATGTCTCCGAATGTCTCGTCATTATACATAATAAATCGACACAATATATTGTAATATCAAAAATATTACGCCAAAGGTAGCTGAAGACTGCAATATTGTTATACGCGTATGTAGTAAAAAATATTTATAGAACAACTTTTTTTATCCCGTGCTCAACAAAATGTACGTTATATATGCAGGCTTTAAAATTGTTTGACAAGTTTTCGCGTGCTTCTACTTTGTCGAAATATTCATGAACAAATGAGAAAGATTAACGCGTATGAACATATAAAATTAAAAGCAATGACATAACACGAAAACTCACTCAATATGACACAATGCAGAAAGGAATCTCGCTCTCTCGCAATCTATTGGCAAATCCATGCGTTATTTACACAGCGTGTGTTGCATGTTTACATAGCGATTCAGACGCACTTCGGGCGCAATATATGCCGACGGTTGAGTGCGTTGTTCGCGCCGAGGAGGGACGAATATGCGAAAAATACTCTACACGTTCATATAGAAAAATTCTGTGATAAAGACGCGTGCGAAATATAACGGCTGATTCGACGCACGAACGTGCGTGATTTTTTTTCTCTCCCGACTGCTCTTCAACTGTGATAAACATAACAATCACTCACCGGAGCTGCTTTATCTCTGTCCCCAACTCCGTCTCCATCGTCCACTTCCCATTCGATGATCCACTCGTACGTTCGAAGGATGTGTAATTTCGATTAATCGAGGTTCTATCAATCTTCATCGCAATTGTGATTTTAAAACGTTCGTATATAGTGTATTTACATGCCCATATGTATTGTCGTAGTTGCATCTTCTAGTTGATACACTGACATTATTTCCGATACAAAGTCTGTATTTTATTTTGTCTTTCACTCCAATGTCAGAAACATTTCACTCGCAAGATATAAAACGACGCGATTGTAAAAATTCGAGCACTCCCGAAACACTAAATAATGTCAACAGAAACGGCGTCATTGACATTCGATTGATTAACTGACACGACGCGAACGCGCGATATGAACATGTTATTACACAAAATTAATCACTTACATAACTTCCGCGAGCTTTTCGCGAAATCACGTACTTTGTATCGCGTGTGGATCGGAATTCCGATCAAACGAACGAATTGATTGCATAAACACGGCGTACGCGTTGCACCGTCTGGCGATACACCGCAAAGGAAAACAACATATCTAATTGCAAGGACATCAGTGGGTCGCAATCGATCGTAATTCTCCGGTTACGCTCTTGCTAAATATTTTGCCGAATTCCTTCGACACTCATTTATGTTACGAGATTGTAAACGAAACAGTGTAGTAATTAATTATTTCAGCGCGACACGACGCAAAACGAGACTATAAATTCGCGAAATTCCGAAGCACAAAATAGCGTCACTAGAAACGGCAATACAACACTTCGACTTTCGACCGACGCGACGCGAACCACGAGCATAATACGCAAAAATAATCACTTAAATCACTTCCGCGAACTTGTCAAGAACACGATGATGTATTTTGTATCGTATGTGGATCGAAAATCCAATCAATAACAGCGGACTAAACGGATAAACACGATATACCTACGTGTTGCTCCGTCCGACGGCAACGCAAAGAACACTACTGAATCGCAGTTGATTGTGTTTTTGTTGACTATTTCACGGCATTATCTCGACGAATTAATTTTGTTATCGAAATTGTAAACGTAGCAGTCCATAATTAATTATTTCACTCGCGTGACGACACAAAACGCGACTGTAAATTGGCGAAATTTCGAAGCACAACATGGCGTCAGTAGAAACGGCGACACTTCGATTTCCGACCGACGGGCCACGAACGACGAGCACAATACGCAAAAATAGATATTCACTTAAATCATTTTCGCGAATTTATCAAGAACACGATGATATAATTTGTATCGTATATGGATCGAAATTATGATCAATAACTGCGGATTGATTGGATAAACACAAGGTATTTACATACGTGTTGCTCCGTCCGACGGCAACGATACACCGCAAAAGGAACACCATTGCAAGGACACCACTGAATCGCGGTCGATCGTAATTCTTCGGTGCTTTTTCCGATTATTTCACGGCATTATTTCAACGTATTTATTTTGTTACCGAGGTTGTAAACGTAACAGTTTATAATTAATTATTTCACTCGCGTACCGACGCGAAACGCGACTGTACATTCTCGGATTTCCGAAGCACAACATAGCGTCGATAAAAACAGCGACACTTCGACCGACGGGCACAATACGCAAAAATAATCACTTAAGTCACTTCCGCAAACTTATCAAGTATACGACGATGTAATTTGTATCGTATGTGGATCAAAATTTCGATCGATAACGGCGGATTGATCGAATAAACACAAGGTAACTACGTGTCTCCGTCCGACGGCAACGATACACTGCAAGAACACCACTGAATCGCGATTGATCGTGATTCTTCAGTGCTTTTATCGAATATTTCGATATATTTTATTGTTACTGAGATTTTAGCAGTCCGTAATTAATTATTTCACTCGCGTAACGACGTGAAACGCGACTGTAAACTCGCGAACTTTCGGAGCACAACATGGCGTCGGTAGAAACAGCGACACTTCGACCTTCGACCGACGGGCCGCGAACGACGAGCACAATACGCAAAAATAATTACTTAAATCACTTCAGCTAGCTTACCGAGAGAACAATGATGTACTTTGTAACGAGTGTAGATCGAAATTGTAATCAATAATGGCAGATTGCACGAATAAATACCGCGTACACGTTCGCTCCGTCCGACGATCCACCGCGAAAGGAGCTACACACGCACGTGCAGTGTCGCCAATAGATCGCGGTCGATCGTAGTTCTTCGCGCCTCTTCGGCTCCCCGCGCTCCTTGCGACTAGCTGTGTCGCCGCGGCAGTCACCCTTTTCGCTGTGGATCGTCGGACGGAGCGGACGTGTACGACGTATCGATCCGATCAATCCGCCGTTATTGATCGGAATTTCGATCCACATACGATATAAACTACACATCATCGTGTACTTGATAAGTTCGCGGAAGTGACTGAAGTGATTATTTTTGCGTATTGTGCCCGTCGTTCGCGGCCCGTCGATCCAAGGTCGAAGTGTCGCCGTTTCTACCGACGCCATTTTGTGCTCCGAAAGTTCGCGAGTTTACAGTCGCGTTTCGCGTAGTTACGCGAGTGAAATAATTAATTATGGACTGCTACAATCTCAGTAACAAAATAAATATGTCGAAATATTCGGCAAAAGCACTGAAGAATTACGATCGATCGCGATTTCAGTGGTGTTCTTGCAGTTTATCGTTGCCGTCGGACGGAGCAACACGTACCTCGTATTTATTCGATCAATCGCCGTTATCGATCGGAATTTCGATCCACATTCGGTACAAATTACATCATCGTTTAGTTGATAAGTTCGCTGAAGTGACTTAAGTGATTATTTGTGCGTATTGTGCTCGTCGTTCGCGGCCCGTCGGTCGAAATGTCGCTGTTTCTACCGACGCCATGTTGTGCTTTGAAATTTCACGAATTTACAGTCACGTTTCGCGTCGATACTTGAATGAGATAATTAATTATGGACCGCTACGTTTACAATCTCAGTAACAAAATAAATATGTTAAAATATTCGGCAAAAGCACTGAAGAATTACGATCGATCGCGATTCAGTGGTGTTCTTGCAATGGTGTTCCCTTTGCAGTGTATCGTTGCCGTCGGACAAAGCAACACGTAGGTACGTCGTGTTTATTCGATTAATCCACCGTTATTGATCTAAATTTTGATCCACATACAATATAAAATACATCATCGTGTTCTTAATAAGTTCGCGGAAGTGATTATTTGTGCATATTATGCTTGTTTTTCGCGTAGCGTTGGTTCGTCGGTCAAAAACGTTGCGGAATAATTATTAATGACATTATTTTGTGTTTCGGGAGTGCTTGTACTATTTACAGTCGCGTTATTATTTGCATCTTGTGAATAAAATATCTCGAACAGTGAAGTGATAAATTTTGACTACAAACTTGATGTCGGAGAGGCTAAAATAGAATAGCGCAGTGTATCAAATAGATAACATACGACAGTTATACAGGTATGTAAACAGATATAAACATTTATATATATACGTTTTACAATCGTCATTGCGATAAACAAAAACATCACAAAATAATTGAAATATTACAGAAATAATATTAATTATTAAAATTAATTACATCTTCTAAATATCGAATAATTAATCATTCGAGTAATTATTAGTTTTTGTACATTTTTATAATTTTTTAAATAAGAATAGAAAATTGGTCCAATAATGAGATATTTATAGGAAAAGAGAAATAAATAATTTACTGTTGAAATAAATAAATGGAGCATCTCATTAATAAAATCTATTTAAGTCGGTCCGCGGTGTGAAAACAGCAACTGGGTGTATATAACCGACTTTTTTCTCACGTTGCACCATAGCGCAGCAATAAACGCGCGAGTGAACAGCAGACAGAATATTTTATTGTATTTTCTTTGCAATGTGAAAGTCGGCGTTAACGTCGGATGCATAGTTGCGAGACGCGCGTTTAAATAACCGGCAGAATTCGCGGAAATTCGCGTAAAGGCGCCGCATGGACGCGAAATTGCACGCGTTTTCATACGCGGGAAACATTACTCAAATTTTAGCGGACAGCGTTCAGTTTGGCCATAGATTTGAATGGCTGGCAGACAGGCGTAATTTTGCTGAGAGTTCGCGCGTCGGTGTCGAATAAAATACAAAAAAATGATGGGCTGGCAAGAGAGTAACGCAATCCGGGAAAGTAGTATGTATGATATCCACAGTCATATACGCAGCACGCTATTTGAATAAATAGTAGATAAATGGTTTTTCTTATTATATACTTTTTAAAAATTAAATATAACATACTGTATTTTTTTGTTTTAATATAATATCGTGTCACAAAACATCAAAGCGAATTTACATGTTAAATTACTATCTAGTGTTACAAACTGAGAAACTCGATTGTCGCTCGGCTTCCGGTTTGTGTTGAATCACTTTGTCTTCGGTATAAATTTATCAGCTTCGTCACGACGAAAGTAATAGATTCATATTAGAGCGCGTTTCTCCTTCGCGTAATCCTTCACTCGCGCCGTCATATTATTCGGACCGATTATTAAACTTCTTTTTTCATTTTCTCTTCCGCGTTGACAATGAGCGAAATGGATCAGGCTTATGAAAGTAGAAACACCAGATGACGGAGACACAGCACTCGATTTTTCCACAGATCACGGTTAATTTTATTTCATATCGCAAATATGTTATGAGACACATTGTGAAGATACGATTAATAAGTCGGAATGTCGAGATAATGGACTCGTTGTTTTTTTTTCGAGCGCATATTTGAAATCTCGCACAGCTTATAAAAATATAGATCACACTAGTATTTTTAAAACAATCTCGGAAATGAAAACAGCGAAATGCACTTCAGAGAAAAGAAGAGAAAATTGAATAATAGAATTGAATAATCTAGAGTTATTTAGTCGGCACAAGTAAATGTAATCTAAACGTCACTTATTGACTAAATTAAATTCACTGATATTTTTAAACTCTCGGGGATAACATACTTTTTAAATCCTTCTATTATCGGGATCGAATGTTATCTCGCTGCGAAACGATTGAAAAAGAAGCTTCGCATATTTACATGCGCGGCGATAACTCACCAACCTCCGTGTGATCTCAGAAAACTATTGCTATTTGTTGCGAGAAAATCCGTTCCCACCTTTATCCCCAACGGTCAACGCGACGCTGCGCGCACGTCTCGTCTCTTTTAACCGTATTTACGGTAAATCCGCAATAAGACGGGATTGCGCGCCTCACCGTTCTCATTTCATCCCGCGTGCTCTTTATTTCCTCCGTTTCGCGTCGCGAGGGATCGCGGATTACCGGTTGTATGTACGCGGAACCAATCTCGACGGAAATTCAAGACGAGAAGTCTCGGCCGTGACTCCAGGGAAACGCATTGGAAATTGCAGGCGGGCGTAATCACACCCTTCCGTCCTTCCTGCCGCGTCCAGTTCCCTGCCGGACAGTTTCCACCCCGCGCCTGTTGCCGTCCATCAAGGACGTGCATACATAAAAGCCTCGGTGTACGCCCCGCGGACTCTCGGTTCACCCGCTTCCGATGCAAATGCGAAACGTTTCGGTTCGTGGGTGGTTCAAAGCGGTACGCGAATCGCGTGACTGCGGCTGTCTTCTTATCCTTGCGACGACATGTCGACGGCGGAGGATCAGCCCCCGCCGACGACTCTCGAGAAAGAAAGCCGAGTCAACAGACCTCTTTTCCTTTGCCTTCGTCGAGAAAACCGTGACTTGTCAACCGACGCAGTTTTATCCTCCCTAATATATTTATGTTGTCAGCGTGACCATCGGAGCGGTTATTACGACGACGCACGCAATTCCGCGAGGAGAAAGTCGACCGTAGGATGCGCGATTTCACGACGACGTTGAGGACATTCGCGTGCAATATATGCAGATAATATCCACGTGCGGATGAAGTTCGTATGTAGATTGTACCACGGGCTAGTAAAATCCAAACGTTTCCGCGCCGCGCGAACACAGAGAGAGAGAGTACGCGAAAGGCGTTTCTTTTCTCTCCACGCAATTAGATTTTCCGTGTTACTATGGTCTATCAGGACCGATTAAGGCGTGGCACGACTTAAGCGTGCACTTATACCCGACCCTTTCCTTTTACCGCCGACGGAAACATCGATCTGCATTTATTAGAGCGCGATTTGCATCGGGTGCTGTCGAATCACCGGGACGCGCGTGCTTCTCTTCTTTGTGAATCCCGAGCGATCCGCGGCGAAAGTGAATCGTGTCTTCACATCTGGCGCGAGTATTTTCTTTCATCATTCGATATCCCGTTCTGACGTTTCGATGGAATTCATCGAATTCTTGTAAAACTGTCACTCGCGAGATAATTGTTATCACTTTATTGTTCGTACACTTACACATATATCTTCGGTCAAATTGGTCGGTTAATTACTCGCGATTAATCACACTCGGTAATATCATCAAACATTAATTAATTATCAATCAGTTATATTACGTGTGGCGATCTCACTTTTTGTCGAATCACTGTCAAACGGTAATCCCGAAAAGCTCGTTTGAATGTTGCAAATTAAAATTGACGTACGTAATTGCATTAAAGCCGACGCAACCGAGATCGGTATAAAATAAAAATAAAAATTAACGGAGATATTATTAAAATTTCTTTTCGATACCGCGCGGCGCAAACTCTGCGTTTTAACGTTCCGAGAAATAGCAAAATATCTTTCTACAAAGATTTGTACAATATTCAGAGATTCTCGATCTTGTAAGTTATCTTAAAGTCATCTCTGTGAAATATAACATCGTAAGAGCGCGAGATAGATTTTTGTACCGCGAGCAAACGAGAAATAATCGCTAAAGCCGCGATATCTTTTTGACGTATAATTTCAAAGAAAACTTATAAAACACAAAAACAAAACAACTTCTGGGTGTACCGTTCGAATGTTCGCAAAAATACGGCCGAATGCGGAGATAAAGATTTTTCTCGCAATTACTTTCTTTCTCGAGAACGATAAGAAAGAGAGGAATCTCTTCGATAAGAAAAATTTACCAGTATTTTTCGCGTGCATTTTTGTCTTTGTCGCGGTTGTACGACTTCTTGTACCATTTTTATATATCCAATTTACGCGAAAAGTGATTTTTATGGCAATACTGCAACGGAGTTTTATGACCAAGAAAAAGAGAGGCACCTAATAATTTTGTCGGTCGGCCCAGCTTGATCCCGCAACAAGAGTAACGACGTCGCCCGTTAACAAAGGGCGATCTTCTTTTCGCGCGCGTGCGACTGGACGAAGGGGGAAGATTCAACAGATCGATTCGCAGACCGCAGGCTGTTAGAACTTTAACTAGAGCGTATATAAACTCCGCTCACGCAGTCGTCAAGCTACACAGTGAGCAACCACAATGAATAAAAGATGGTACTGTTAAGCTCAATCGAGTAGCTCCTCTCTTTAAACCGAGACGTCTAAAACCCCGTCTTTATCCCTGCGGAGGTGATTCTTTATACCGTGGAAATACCGCCGCCTAGCATTTATTACGATTTCCAAACGATCTAATGAAAACTTGTATGCAGACTATCATTACTATTATATTCGAATATGATAAAATTTTTCTGATTGTTAAATTTTTAGAAATTTTTGTTGACAATGATAATGTCTGAGAATTTTGCGCTTTTAATTGCAAATTATAAATTTTTGAATTGAATGAAAATAGGAAAATAGAGAGGGAGAGCAAAGACATAAATAAGATAGCATTCACAATCTTATAACTTACGTTCTATTATCATCCAAATATTCTCTCTCTCTCTCTCTCTCTCTCTCTCTCTCAACATTGCGAACCATTTCATAACTTTTGCCGACTAACCAGTAATAATGGCCGCGAATGCACTCGCGTCACTTCGCACACTGCGAGTTCAGTAACATTCGTTTTTATGATGGGTGATTGAGGCGAAATGGCGACGCGCGCGAACATCATTGCTATGTTTGTTCTCTATTTGTCTACTATTTATAATCGGTTTTTGTCGCGCATAGCGGCTGGCATTTCTCCTATTCTACGAACTATTACATAACGTAGACAAATGAATGACTACTTGCTACAAAGCCAAAGTAGACAATAATTACATTCATGCAGCGTGGACAAATGTTCTTTTGTTCGCCTGTGAATGCTCCATGCTTATTGTTAGCCAGCAAAAATAACACGCTAAAACACATGCGGAAATGTCTCATTGGATTCAATGGAAACGTTTCGTGCTTTAAAATGTAAAAATTTCTTTTATCCCCGCGAAACATGTTTACGAAGTGACACTTTAACAAAAAAGAGATAAAACGAGATTTTTCAGTAATTGGCGAAATTGTGTATAGATCTGCTACATAGTCACCACACTTTTATCTTCGTAAAAGTATATACAAGTATTATCGATACGATCGATAGTGTTTAGTTTTCACGGTAGTGGCGAGCGAAGGGGGGTGCTTCTCGCACAATTGCGGAAAAGTCCGGTTTATAACTCGAGAGCTTTAAAGAGCTGTTCGCTTTCGCACAAGCGGATCAAGTCGGGTAATTCGACAAAGTGCGAGCTGTTTGCAAATCCATTTATCGATAAATCGAGTTTTCACGCCTCGCGGCGGCGGTGGCATGTCCTGCGTCGAAGCGACGAAAAGGACGTCGATCGAGGTTCTCCGTGTGATTTGGGGCGCGAGAAAGATATCGCGCGCCCCTCTCCGGTCTGTGATTTTCTGAAATTGTGTTCGGGAGCAACGCAAACGAGTACGAGATCCCGCCCCGGTCGATCGAAAACCTTTATAATCTCGTTTATGCGCCGCGCTACAAAAGCCCGTCGTCAGCAGGATCTGTATTTATCGCGTCTCTTAAATCAATCATGCACGCCGATGCTGCGTCTGACGTCTCGCGAACAGCTCTCTTAATTTATGAACGGCTCGGGGGAGTCTCACACGCCCGAAACATGGAAAATCGAAATTGGGTCGGGCCGTTTTGCATTTCGAAAGATTCGGAATACAATGAGAGAAGCGCGCGCGCGCGCGTCTCTCTTTTTCTCGCTGTTAAAAAAAAATATATATTTGGGGCATGTACGTAACAATGGTCCACATGGTCACTATTCAGGTGATTCTTAACGATCGCGCGAAAATATCATCGTAAAAATGATGCCATCAGTGAAACGTGTTCGCGTTAGGTTTTCATCTCCGTTGGTTCGTGGATTCACCAGATAGCTAGAGAAAAAAAAAGATGAAATTGGAAAACAACATCGGCGCTCGGTCGGGCGGAGGAAGAGGGTCAAGCCAATAAAATCAAACGTAGCTAATTCGTTTAATGGCCGTGACCCAAACCTCCCTATTTATTTAGAGGGGTATCGACCGAGAGCGAGGCAAGTGAGTCCGGCTTCGTAGTGGGAGGGGTTAACTCATGATCCGCAGTCACGTCCGCGCAAACACGATTGGTGCGCCGATTTAATCTGCAGGATTCTCGAAAGGAATCCTTCGTGCCCGTTATTCCTTGATGGCTCGCAAGTTATACGCGCGCGGTCGAAAATTTCTGCGACATTACGAAGAGATTATACGCGGCGTGTTCTCGTGTTTTATGGCGCCGTCTTATGACTCATCTTCCGACTTCGGTTATTACGACGTGGGGACCGCGCAGATAATAAGATCGTTAAAGTATTTATACGCGCGTCTCTTTCTCTCGCCGCGTGAAAACCGGAGAGATTTGTGACGTGTTTTCGGCTCTTCGTGACGCTCGTGATTAATTGCGCGATACTCCGTCGCGTTTAACAACCTGTAATTCATCATAATTACATTGGCGATGCGAGCCCGGTGGTATATAAAAACCTCGCGCGTTTCCGTTTTACATATAAAATCGACTTCTTTCATACTGTATTTTCTAGTGTTTTTCTCCGTGTAATATGTGTAATTATTTACACGAGGCGAGTAAAAGCAAGACAGTCTTTCGGATGCATTTATTGAAAAATAGATTCCTCGCTAGACGTCGCGAGAATAAGGAAGCTGCGCTCATTTCAATTCGCGCGTGTTTATTTGTCCTGAAAACGCAATTCGTTACGCGCGATCTTCGAGGGAACTTTACGCGCACTTTCCGTCTCTCTCCGGTAATGGAATAAAGTTTGTCGCTCTCCGCTAAAAGAAAGATTGGAAAGTTTCGAAAATTCACGTCATTGAAGGTACTTCGCCTAATGTAAACTTCCGAGATTGCCTCGCGCTAAACGAACGCGACTTGGAAAACGCGCGTCGTCGTACAAGCTGCGTGGACTACGTCGTAATCGTTAAGCATGAAGGCCCCGAATTACCGCGCGCTTTATCAAAGTTTGAAAGATCAAAGCGACTGGACGGCGATTTAGCAAAGAGAGGTCCCCTGCTATTTCTGTTTTCTATCCATTTGCATCTGGTTATTTCCCGACCTTTCGCGATATTTCTGTTAATTAATTTATATTTACAATCTTGCCACGCGTAAAGACGTAGATAAACGAGAAAGTCATCAAGAACGTGTTACGAGATATTTGATGACGCGATCGCACAAATTAGTATTAATTGTTTACCAGTCTCTTACATTCTTTCTAACACCAAAAATTTACCTCATCATTTTACTGCTCTCAAACGCTAATAATTTAAACTTATTATTCTTGCAATACTGCATTTATTCGTAATAATCGTATGTAGCAGTTTTCTCAACAGAGATAAAATGTTGATTGTCGAAAACTTTCCGGTAGTAATCTTTACATGTCGTATTCCGATTGAATAATACATGGTCGACGCGACGCGCACGCATCGCCACTATCGATTTGTCTCGTCCTCTTCCCCTGAGCATTGTGAGAAAAATCCCGCAGTCGACTACTGTCCGTTTCTCGCACTCTCTCGAAACGCCAGGTTAGAAGCGCATTATCGTCAAGGGTTCACCTAGTGTAAACTCCTGGGGTTGCATGTGCAAATTGAGCGCGAGTTGTTTAACACGGTCGTAGGACCTCGCGGGGAACGATGCAGTAAGTCGACGGTCCTTGTTGCACTGCGCACGTACACAACTCACTCTCGTGTAAGACTCTCCTACAATACTCACGTTCGCGGAAATACAATTGTCGAGCCGATTTAATCTTGTGAATTCGTTGCAATCTCGCGCATCTACAATGGCAAAGATCGAATTGAGTCTTGTATGGATTCTCTTTTATGTTCTCCCTTAACGTTCAAACTGCGGAAAACTTTTTGTGTAGATAAGATCTCTAAAATAAAATTCTTTTTTCTCTTAATTGCTATTGAAAATAAAATTTGATAAAATAAGATTTGATAAAATTAGATTTGATAAAATCTTACTGAACTGCGATAATAACGTTAATAAAAGAGTTTTTCTCTGTCGTATTTTTTATATTACTTCTTTATTCGAAAGAAAGACTTAACGTGGATATCTGAAGAACATCGGAAAATGCGCATGTTGTAATCATGAGATTCGGGAGTATATTAGCAATTCTATAACGTCGTTCCACGAGGGCGGTCGATCATCATATGCCGATTACTCGAGGGCGGGGACCAGGTAGAGGCAGGCGGCGGGTCATCTGGATGGAAACTCCATTAGGAATCGCGCCGAAGTACGGAACGCGTCGAGCGTGGCCGGGATCTAATGTATTTTAATGGAATTCTTGGGCCGGTCATTTCTCTTACGGGCTGCCGCGCACGCCAGCGCGCGCGGCCGGGCTTCTTTTGCCCGTGGATGAGCATTAGCGGAAAAGTTACCTAAAGTACCACGACCCTGCCGCAGCTGCGGACGGTTCGCACGCGGTTTTTACCGCGACACGGATGGGGGGTGGGTTAACGCTCTTACTTAGCTTAACGTTCGTTAAGGGAGCAGCTGCCGCTCCCGTGGATCGCTGGAAAATGTCGCCGCGTTTCTCTTTTTCGCGTGTGTATGAGGACGAGGCGAGCAGGCAGCATCCCCTTCGTTTCTCGCCGTCCACGTTTCATCCCGCGAGCAACAACGTTTCGCTCTGTGCAACCTGACAACGGGCATCCGGTTGTGTATCCGAATGCGCACTTGTATCACGTATTTTCGACTGCAGCGAACGCGCCGGTTCGCCTCGTTAGTGGCAACTTGGATTTGATCCGCTATTCTAGTCGCGCCGACGTGTACACCATTTAATCGAGTCATCTCTAATTAACGCATTCCTCCCCTCTTTCTTCCATCTGGATAATTTTAACTGGGGGAGCGCGCGTCATTACGATTTGATAAAGAGATACGTGACATGCACACGCGGTGAAAGTGATCGTGATGAAAGTGATCGAATGTCGTTTCTAATAAACTCGAGTTCGACATCGCATTCATTCTGTCTCTATCTCTCTCTCTTTGTGTGTCAGTATGTGTATCTCGTTCGCGCGCGCGTGAAAGGCATATTACCACCGTTATACTATTATCATATCATTTATATTTGCGTGAATTGTGCGGATATACATACTAGCATCAATTATTATAATACACCGGTCTACATTACGATATATTCCAGTATATCAAATTTCAGCTGCTACACATTCTACGCGAATAGAGATTTTGTATCGTGTGCCTCGGAGCATAATAGGCCGCGTGCTGTCAGGTAACTGTAACATCCCACATGTCGGAAAGGCTGATGATGTCCACATTCAATAGCAATCACGTTATTCATGTACATGGACGATGTTCTCGCGATGAACAGGTGCTCCGACATTACCGCTATTATTATCTCTGATTTAAAACTGCTCCGAATAATATCGCTCGCAAAAAAAAAAAAAACGATATTTCATATTTAAATTATTTCATGCTTTTTCCTGTGTGCTTAACGTTACTTAATATTCAAATTTTTATTAAAAAATTTCTTTATCGCAATTTTTCCTGCGATTGTAATGGCGTATTATGATGTGTAGCGTATTAATCTTCGTTATAAATTTACACATCATATTAATATGATTTACAATAGATTATATATTGCATACGTTAGCCTTAATGAGTGAATTTAATCAATAATCTCTAGAGAATAAACGTCATTGTCTCATTAGAATAATGCACATTAAATACGAATATGGAGTTATTAATGCAACAGAGATTTGCTGTAATGGGAATCGGAAATCTGTCGATTACGATCTATCGATTGACGAAGTGAATGATCAATCTCTGACAATTCATCGAATAATAAAAAAAATCCAAAGCAAAACAAAAATGTTTTCAGCAAATATTTGATCAGTAAATGCACACGGGCGCGTAAATTTTACTATTTTACTAAAATTCCTGTCATAATTTATACATGTGTGTAATCTCTCCAATTTTTTTTTTTAAATAGAGTTCGGTTCGTTAGTTTCACACGTGTTGCGGGCTTTCGAAACGAGCGAAATTTTTGAACAGCAGTTCGCAAATTTATTACACAGGTATGCATATCCGGCATACCATTGTGTCCGCGGTATTTTGATATAATGAGCAGTTATAAGCCATTCAAAAGTTTGAACACAACGTTACATGGCGTGTGCTACAATGACGATGCATCACGCATCACCGGCTATTAATGCGGCATGCGTGCTCGTCTATTAATTTATCGGCGCATTATGCAATGTTAACCGTCTGATCTCCGCGGCTTTATTAAAATTCACTGCGTTAACAACGAAATCGGTGCGGCCGGGGAATATAACTGTGTTCGCTTTTGTTGCGCGCACACAATACCGTTGTAAGAACCGACGTCGGCACGACCATCACACGGCGAGAAAGTGGAAACGTAATTTCCCAGCGAGATCAATATCGCACGTATATACGGACTAAACGAATATTTAAGAATTCATTGCTCCCTTCGTTCTCTCTCTCTCTCTCTCTCTCTCTCTCTCTCTCTCTCTCTCTCTCTCTCTTTCTTTCGGTTTATTCGGCGCGCGGACTTGTAAACCTTGTTGGCGGATCGAAAAATCTCGAATAAAGCGAACCATGCATTATAGATATCTATTCAAACCACAGACGCGAAGTCCGTAACTATGTTGCTCAGTGGTTTTAAGGCGGCCTTCACCTGCGCGAACTCAGGTTATCAGGGTAGGTCTTCGGGACGGGGGAAGAAGCAAGATGGATCGCGCGCGGGAAGAACGAGATCGAGGAACGGTGATGCCCTGCGGTTAAAGGCGAAAGAAAGAGAAACGGTATGGTAACTGGCCGGCGGGAAAAACGGAGCAAGAACGAACGCCGAAGGTAAATAGGCAGAAAGGAGGAAGAGGGATGGGTCGGAAGTGGCGAGGAAGAGCGCGCGCGGCAAAGTGAGCAAGAAAGACGACGAGGTGGGAGGAAGGAGTGAGGATGGGTGGGGACTCGAGACGAGAGGAAAGAGTGGCGCGAAGGCCTTCAAATGATTTAGCCCCGCCGTGGGGTTAGATCCGCAATTTCGTTTGAAACATTCATGAGAAATATCCTCCCGGCCGTGGTACCGCAGCTGCAGCGTTTAAAGAATTGCACCACACGCGGTCGCGACCGTTTACTTATCTCGATGGCTTTCTCCTCCGGGCTCTCTCGCAAAACGAGGATGTTTCGCCCGCATAACCGGATCTTTCTGTAGGAGTCTCGCGCGAAGAAAGAGCGGAAAGAGACGGAGAATGGTCGAGTCGCGGAAAGGAAGAGAAGCGTTGCCGGAGGGAAAAGAAGTGGAGGGGAGAAACGTGGAAACAAAAATAAAACAAAACCAGGTGGATTTCATGGTCTTCTCACGGCCGAAAGAAATTCTAAGCGCGGATACACCCGCCCGCTATGCTACCAAACGAGCTACTTTAACGAGGTTACGGGTCAACGCCAATTTCCTAACCAGGTAGGTGGATCTCTCGACTAGTCCGTGTTCCGTTAGATTCTGGCCAGAAACTCAACCCGGAACGTCGCGGCTCTACACAGACAAGTTACGAGATATACGTAATTTATGTGGTTTCGCGGATCGATGGAACTCGCAGTATATCAAAACGCTCTGGCGTTCCGCAAGTAATTGTCGCGGTCAATTTTCGAAGGCATCGTCGAATTTGCATCGAAGAAATTTAACGAACGTTTGTCACAATTAAGAATTAATTGACACATTGTTTAATTTACGTTTTTATGCATTAGTTTGCATTTCCTGATGTAATCACGAGATTGTTTAATGTTATTTTATCGATCTAGAGAAAACTTGACAATGATAACAAATACTTGATAGTACTCAACAAGCTGATATGTTCGTAAGCGCGTGTAATTAATTCATGAGACCAAGTTTCCTCATTTATGCATTTATTATGTAGATTCGAATGTATATGACGAAATATGCGAAGCGTCTGGTCGCGGTCGATATGAGCTTTTACTTTGGAAATGAATACCGGAACTGTACACACGGTGTCTGACTCATAATATACCGACTCGGTTCGTTCCGCGATGTAGCCACGATCTCGGATTGGAAGCTTCTTCGTCGAGTATTTTAACGCTCGAAGTCGCCTTTTCCTTGCTTGACAAAAGGCGAACGTTTTCTCTCGGCTCTTCACAGTCTACATATATATACATACATATTTTATGTATATATATATAATTCCGGCAAAGCGCAATAAAATGAAAGCACTTAAACTTTATTGCGGACGTTGTTGTTCGCGTTTCCGCGGCGTTGAAAAGGAGGCTGTTATAACTTTATCATTACCGCGATGAATCGGCGTTGTCGGACTCGGTTTTTGACGCGGGAGAATGTTTAGCACTTAAATTGCGCGTTTTGCAGCTCGCGTTTTTAATCGCGCGATTCAATAGCGACGGGAACACGCGATCGAAAACGAAAATCCGGATAAATATCAGCGCAACACAACAGTCGAAAAACGAGAAAATACACGATCGATGAACTGATCGCAGAACCGCCTCTTCGCGCAAGATTTTTACAGACTGCTGTATGTGTGCGTTTCAGGAGCATAAAACGTCGAAAAGATTGAGAGAGCGAAATATCGTCTGACTTTGGAAGTGGCTGGATACAGTGTCTTAAATGTCGAAGTTCGCCGGATTTGTTTTTAGATCTCGGTTTTGCGCTCACTTTATATCGCGCTCGCATTTATCGTGTCGTTTGATTATCCATGGCGTTTTGTCTCTTATAAAGTTTTATTTTTACTTTAGAACCGCGCTCTCGAGATTATGCAAAGATGCGGGACGTAGCATCTTGCATAAAGGCGGCGAATGTATTTTAAACTGAATTGCGAGATTATGCACGTCGGCACGTATACACACGCTGCTGTAAATGATGAAATGAACCGTTCATGAACGTGGTTTTCGTTTAATGTCTTTTGCATAGAACGTACATACGTTCTTTACATATATTTTACATCAGATTTGATTCAATTCGTGCATCTCTGTGGCGCGTAAAAATTAAAAGAGCTTTTGAGCGGGAATATAGCGGAATGAGCGGATCGCGAAATAAATTACATTAAAGCCCTTTCGGACGGAATAGCCATCTATTATATTTTCAATCTTTTGCAACGCGTGTATTGCAGCAACTTTTGCGGGCTTATACGCAAAATCATAATTACCACCGGCCGGCCGTTTCGAATTTCCGACTTCCCGTCGGCCGAAGGGGTGCAAAACAGAGAGACGGAAGAGAGAGAGAGAGAAAACGGAAGGATTATAGGGTCTAAAACCATCGCTCTGCCTCCCCCTCGTTTTCTCTCTCCTCATGACCATTAACTAATTGCATTCTACTAATTACTCGCAAATCCTTCCGTTCCCGCTACCCCCGTAGCTCTGTATACGCCCGGTACACGATCGTAAATACCTCAACTTTCAAAGAGCCCAGGCGGATCTCCCTCCGGCGCTCTTCTACCTTCCTCCTCGGCTTGTCAAGAACACAAATAAAGACTTTAGACCGGTTAACCGATCCGAGCGAGTAAGACCGAAGTACACAAGAACGATCGTCGCTTTCCCGCTTCAATCTCTTTCGCGTAACCGACTATTGCAGTTTTTCTCGAAAAAAGTCTTCGGAAACGCGCGTAGCTTATTGCGTTCGGAAACCGAGGCAGTCGCGCGACAACATAATACGGTTACTGCATTTTAGAAGAAAGCGCGAAGAATATACATGTGTTCGCTCTTACTTTATAATTCGCTCGCATATAAATTTCTGTCGCGGTCTTAACCGCGCGACCTCTTCAAAGGTCGCCCAACGATGTAAGTTTTTCGCTCCCGCGAAAATACGGAAATTAATTTCAACCGAGATCAACGCCGCGCGAAAGCCGCTCCGGGAAACATCGTGATTAAAAGTGGCCATATATTATTCCGACCCTGGGCGCCATTTCACGCATATGGTATTCCGATCTTTGCTCTTTGTATCGTATTGTATCAGCCGGCCGGTCGCCCGTACACGATCGTATATCACTCTGATAATAATTCTTATGACCGCCGCCATGGGGGCGGCCGATGGTAGGGAAAAAAAGGATTATTGCCACGGCAAAGATATACAGGGCCGCTCTTAACCCGAAATCTCTACGCTATTCTGCCCTCCATTCATTACTCTCGCGCTATCCTCTTTCCACCTATTCTTTCGCCACAAATCTGAATCCCCCATCGGCCCGGTCGGCACGGAACACGAACGTGACCTCTCGCTGGATACAGCGAATGCGGGATAAAATGCATTGGGAATTACGTATATCCCCCAGTGTTCGTCGAAGTGAAATATTTCCTATCGAGGAGCATCCTAACGCCGACGGCGGCGAAGCGACGAAGGGCAGAAGGGGGTTGAGAAAGCAGCGCGCGCGCGGGGCGACGTTGTTCGGCCAGGCGTCGGTTTTACTCGTGGGAGAGAAAGTTTCGCTAAAACGTTTCCGCTGATAAATCTTGTTTACAGATGGGCAGGCTCAGGTGATGCGTGCGCGCTTCGTTCTCGTCAAAACTTAAACTACAGACAACTTTCGAAATTCACGCGGGACGCCGTCGACTACGTGCCACGGTCGCGAAATTGCGAGCGTGTGCCGCAGCGTCGGCCAACGTCGATAATTGGCAAGAAACGCGCTCGCATTCGTCTGGGAATCGGAGAAAGCGCAGAGCGGGGAGGTAAGGAGAAAGGAGAGAAAATGACTTTAGAGCGCGGCACACGTCGCGACGGGAGTAACAAAATCACGACCGGGGAACACGTCGGTATATAGACGACGAGGAGTATTAACAGCAGGCTATACACGCGCGCGCTGAGTCAAGGCAATAATCGCCGCTACTAACGACGGCGCTTGTACAGATGCGGCTTGTAATGTGTCTAATTTAATGCGCGACTTCGTGTACATAAGATCGCCCCCGCGCGAAAGACCGCCGCAATCAATTGGCTGATTGCGTCTGATCAAATTATCGCGCGAAGTAACTTTCGCAAATTACTCTGTTGCTTAAGTAAGTTTCTCAATTAGTAGGATCGCTTCAATTACGTGCCGATTACGTTTTCGCGGCTGTTCACGGTGCCGCACCGCTTACCGATCTTGTGTATGCAGCCGATGATCTTCGAAGTGTATTTTTTTTTGAGATTGTATCAAGTTTTTACATATTTAACTTGTAAGAGAACGAGAGAGAGAGAGAGAGAGAGAGAGAAAAATAAGAAGATTAGTTTTGGAGATGAAGTCGCGAAACTTTGCACTTTATTTAATATCAAATAGACCGTATTTTTGACCGCAAAATTCTGACATGGATGCAAGTCCACGCGAAGATATTCAGAGGTGATTATAGAAAAGTTACGAAAAAGATGGTGCTCAATCAAACTTTTGTCAAGAAAAAGAGCGATTCCAACCTTTGTAACTATGTTAAAGTATGCGGCTTTTGACCGTGCTCTCCTACATAATTCGTGCATCCTTTTATAATTCATCATACTCTTTTAGCGCGAGAGCATTGCGCGTCGAATCAATCGATATTGCAGCTTCGGTAATCTTCGTACATTGTTGAAATAATTCAGATTTTCTTGAATAAAAACCATATCGAATGCTTAAAAATGAAATTACGTGCAAACCGTCACTTTTGGACGTAAAATACATTTTTTAATATTTTATATTCGCGTAATATATTCTTCTCTGAAGAGAATAGTTGCGATAGTTTGGCGATAACATAATAAAAATATTGATAGTTTTTGTCTGGCTTGTGATACTCTACTCCGTGGACGGCACGTTGAAATTTATTAGACAAGTGATTTTTACCATGCATTCAGAATTATAAAACGCAGCAACGAGCAACGTCACTCACAGAGAAGAAGCGTATCGTCGCTGAAAGAGAAAAGGATGCGTTGTGGAAAGCGCATCCGGCAGTTTTAATAATTGCTACAATATTCAACAGCTGCTCTACCGTCTATGACAAGAGGATGAAGTGGCCACTCATAAGTTGAATGTAAACGACCTGTCTGTTGAAATATCGATCGCAAACCCGACGAGTGGACGTTTATTCTTCTTGCAATATTTATGAGAGACGGAGAAGGCGATGCTTGCATGATGCGCTTTCTTTAGAAATGTTTATTTATTAGCACAAACTATACATATATACATATCTATATATTACGTTGTTATTAAAAGCAAAATTGTTTCATCTCATGTCCGCTTTTCACACATCTTCTTCGACTTACACTTCGCGACTTGACGGATTTCAAGTGTGACCGGTTGCGTCGCAACGGTAATGATTCAGAAAGTTAGGAATACTTTGAGGGTGAAAGTTGCAACGGGGAAACGCTGTGTCAGTTAACGTTACGCGAGATTACGGCTAACCGAAGACACGACGGAGGGAGGGTGTCATCCCTTTTGCCCTCGACGTGCTCTCACGCTTAAAGGAAAATATACTGACAAAGAAAAGGAGAGCGAGGGAACACCGCGTCGCGACGCGACGCGACGCAAACGCCCATCTCTCAATTTGCATTTTCAGCATTTTGCTCGCAGGCAAATAACGACTTCATTACGGCGCTCATCAGATATAAATGACATATTTGATTTGCGTCCCGCCGTCGTTGCCGTCGTCGTTCTCCGCGTCTCGTTCGTTCTTCTCCGCCATCACCGTCGTCATCATCTTCGTGTCCGCCGCGCGTCGCGCTGTCGTCTTCCGTAACTCGTAACGACAATGGATGCTAGAGAGATATGTCCAAGCGTTTCTGTTCTCTTTAATGAGAAGAGGACTCTTCTGTAATCGGTGATCAGTTTGCGAGGCGAAGCAGACGTTATATTGAAGCGTCGATTAATCAGGATCCGCTTGTCAATATGTCACTTCTACTTTCATAACGGACGATTTTAGCCGTAAGCTATATCGGTCGCGCGTATATTGACCACCTGTCACAACAAGCCGTTCGCATTAACCGCGTTGATACATTCCTATAATATTTCTATATGTATTTGCTGGTCAATTCAACACGCAATTTCAGATAAGAATAAATTCACACATTGTTTGTTCCTCAATCAAATAAGATCGTTATTGATTGCAACTATAACATGTGGAATTTTATCTGTTACACTAGAGTAGCGTAAATTTGATACAAAAAGAAAAAAAAAGAAAGACAAAATAAGAATGTTTTGATCGCTGACAGTAAATTTGTGTCACAGAGATCACCGCGTAAGTGACGCGATCGTGAGAACAAAAATAAAGCACAAATATCAACGCGACCGACTGTTTAAAAGTAGAAAAGGAAGTCAATCAGTCACACATCCGAATCCGGACGGAACATCCCGGATTCGTTCCGACATTGACACGGGAGGGGGTTATCTGGCACGTTCTAGATAACGCGGCTACGAAAGGATTAAGAGTTCAAAATGGCGGGGCATCGACCTTTTGCCTAAGCAGGAAACACTTGTGGAGCTCGCGCGTTCGTTGCCTTCGAGCGATAAAGTTCCGCTTTTCACACCGGATTTTCCGCGACGCGCTCGGGACGAGGTCGTTGTTTCATTTGCCTCGCATATCCGGTTTCTCCGGGCTCGCGGAGATCACAGCGCGTTGCTATTGTTATGTGATCCTGATCATCGTGTCGGAACATGGCGCGCGCGCGCGATCATTTTTGGACCGGACAAAAACATGCGAAATGCGACGTTACCGTGACAAACACCGCGAGCGGACACACGCGTTTTCGTGGCGCGATACGTATAATGGCGCGGTCTCATTTTTCATTCGCTCTGTGAATAAATGTTTTCTACGCCACAACGGGACGGGAATATCGCGAAACAAGCGTTACCCGATATTCGCACAAAGCGATGCATTTCTGCCGGGCATTATGAAAGATTACGTCGTATCGTATTTACACTGTCAAACAAATTCTCGATGCGTACGTGCGACCAAGATAATCCTGGCTGCGCATCGGTACGTTCGCGTTTGCATTAGAATAACGCTTATTTAAACAACGCACACAGAAGGTTCTACATTCACAACGGGAGTTTCGCGCTCAACTTGATTAAAAACGCCCTTTCTGCGAAAGTAAAAATAAAAAAAAACAAAAAAACAAATACAAGCTTTTATAAAAGTAATACGTTTGTGATATATATTTTACAAAATTGCGCGCGTGGATTTGTAAATGGAAACGTGCTTTTCTCTTTACTGAAATAGCGCGTGTCTAAATGATCAAGTGTATTGCAATGATCTTAACGCGATCCGCCATTTTCATCGACAGGAATCAAAATACCGTTGTTTTCTCTCTCGACGCTCAGTGGCCGTTTTCACCCTCAGGAACGGCCTCAGATCGACACAATGGCCACCGCCCCGTGCAAATGCCGGCCGAGCGGAAGCCGCTGGCGAATGACAGGTCTCTGGTATTTTTTCCACCTATACCAGTGCTTTCTCTGCCGCTGTCCGACCATCGGCTTGATCCATCACCGGCCGCTGCCGCTGCGAGATGGAATACATGATGAGCCCTCGCCGCAGTAGTTTCCGCCGGGTGCCGATTATCGGAAATCGATGGTATTTCGAAAATGACGGGTAAAACGCGGCAAATGTAACAACGTAGGTAACACGGCGACCGATCGTGTTGGGAAGGCCAGGGGTCCGGGCCGAAACCGATCCACCCTGACAGAACAGAGGAGGAATCGGGAAGCAAAACGGCAAGGCACACCTTCAGATGGAAAAAAGACCGAATCGTATAGGCTGCGCGAGGGGAGGCTTTATAGTCGAGAAGGAAATCCGCTTCTCCGCCTAAAGCTGGATCGGAAAAGAACGATGGAAACACGCTCGGTCGCCGTTCGTATTCGCTGCCCGGCGATATACATCTTCGGGATCCGATAAGACAGGATAGATACGTCTCACGGCATCTTACCTCTTTACCCGCATTAAATCGAATGCCAGGGTATTCTCATGCATGCCAATTCCTCCGTTTGCCATCCCTCTTTCCTTCTCGGCTCAGCCCTTTTTCCTTCCTTCGCCACTCGGTGTGGCCTACACACTCCCTCGTGTACCTTCGCGCTACCGTGATTTATGCTTTAACGTAAATATCGTTGTCGTCGGTGGCTCGAGTGCCCCTCGAGCTGTGTTACACCGCCGCCGGCACCATTTCCACCTGTTCGCGAGATTGCGCGCGCGATCTTATGTACGCGCTCTCTCGTGCATAGAGAGAGAGAGAAAGAGAGAGGAGAGAAAGAGAGGAGAGAGAGATATCCCTCGTCGACGGTAAAAAGGGGAGCTTTCGTGACTGATCGCCTATATTGTCGGCGTAAGTAATGTAAAGCGCGCGGTAAACACAACTTCGCGGCACATGCGTCCCTCTACGTGCACCGAGAATATCGCTTGAAGTAATACTTATTGCATTTTACATAGGGGAAAGAACCTTATTTTGTGTACAACACGAGTTAGCTAACGTTACGAGGAACGTAGTGTCAACATTTTGACACGTGTTTGGCTTTTAAAGAAATTGCATTTTGATTTTTTTGAGAGTAGTTTTTGCAGCGAAGTAGAAATTCTGTGTAACATCAAAAAATAGGAAGAAAAACACAAATTATTTTTCTTCTCGAATAACGCGAGTGATATTAAAATTTTTGTCTATCGTAATAACGTAAAAAAATACCTGATAAATTAAATAATATTTTGCAAGTTTTTTTTTTTTTTTGAATATAATATCTATATATAAAAAGTAATGGTTTTAAAACTTTAAGAAAGATATTGAAGTAAGTGCAATTTTTACACGTTAAAAATACCTTCGAGAAACATTCATGTGTAGAATCTCGCGAATTTCTTTTGTATCCCTCGACGAGAACAAAGATTTACCTCGGTTTCTTCTGGATTTTTATTCCCCGCAAAGAATATACCTGTTCAGCATTGTAACCTCGTTATTTTTAACTACGCAGTCCGCGTTTACATCATTTCGGCACGTTCGGTTAGCAGCAACGAGTTCGTTTTCACGATGCATCGCTGCTCGATCTTTAACACGAATTTCGCAAAATACCTGGAGAAATGTGTGTGCGATGCCTATTTAGACGAATTCTTTAATGCGAACCTCGCTGCATTCCGTTACTATGCAAAGAGAGATCAATCGGGTACGTTGCCGCGCGCTACGAACAGTTAATGGCTCCCACGCTCGAAGAATTTAAGTCACGTAGAAAAACTATTTGAACCGCGCGAATTAGCATTCGGCACGGTGTGTCCGGTCGGACAGGCGTTACGCCGGCGAGAGACAATAGAAAAATCAGTCCCGGCGCGCAAATCGATTGGCAAATAATGTTGAGCGACGCGGTCAAATCCCGATTAGTTCCCTCCAAAAATACTCGCCGCATTCTCGCTTAATTCACTCGGAATCAAACGTTTATTAAAATGCGACTTTCATCGTCTATTCGTCGATTCGTTATAAAAGCTTGTTAAAGCTTTTTTTTTTAAGAGAATTGGTTTTAGATTAATTAACTCTGAATTGTGATCGGTTATAAATAAGCAAACTAACTAAACCATGTAATGCCCTAGAATTTGGAAATATTGTCTGTATCACTTAAGGAGGGGAGTATATTATTAGTAACATTGAATATTTTATCAAGCACCGTTTTATTAGCTTCGCATATATTTTCTCGAATATGTATAGAATTTTATCGAATGTGTATGCATACCTATGTGTCACGTTACATCTTATGCAAACTGGGTTAAAGCTTTTCCATCGTCATTTCAAGTCCCGCACGGTGGTTTCACAAGTCGAACATCTAACGACATCCACAACTTGTGAGATTTTTTTTTTTCCGCGGCGATATTTTCCGAGTCGGTATGCGCGCCGATTTAACGCCAGGTCGGTCGAACTTTCGCGTCTCGTTTCTCCCGAACCGATTCACGTCGTTTGCCGAATCTGCGCGGGACTTGAACGGCGATAAACTCGAAGAAATTAACCGGACCATCAAATTGTACTTTGTAGAGAAGTTCTCATTGGCTCCCGGACTTTAAACGTCGCGCTTTACAAATTTACGGGCCATACGGGTCTCTTCGCCTCTCACGTAATTCGCAAACTTCCATCGTTCGCTTTTTCTGACTCGGCTCAGTTGCAAATCTGCCGCGCGCGTGTGTGACTTTATTGATCATCATAAGTTTCTATTAACAATCAGTTTGAAACGCGAATAATGGTCATCGGGATAACACGCAAAACGTTATTGTTTTTTTTAAAGAGAATTAAACGGTTCTCTTTATATTATTTCCGGTAGCATATATGTATTTCGCGCGTGCTTAATGTAATTCTTGTGCAATATCTGTTTGAGATCAAATGCGAAATGTTACATGCAAGCAGTTATTGCAGCATTTATCGGATATTCACGTTGTAATCCTCTTTCTATACATGCTGTGCAATTGAAAAATTAATCGAAGATAATTTGCATTTGTTTCACACGCAAATACTTGAAATCGAAATTCAAATGCAAGCGCGACCCAATGTGCGCGGGACAACAAGCGTTTTAATATGCTTTAATCTCGAAATTTTTAGTAATATCAAATTTCTGTAAACGAACACACGGATACACCGTTTTTGTTCCTTTCTGACGACAGATGGTCACAATTGTGTTTGCGATAACAAAACTTTGTGCGTGTATTTTATATGTGTATGTATATATATACACACGTATACAATATATTGTTTATTATATATATATGTATATATATATATATATATATATACACACACACCCATATAAATTCATGTTTTAAATATATTATTTCACGTCACATTCGGTTTGAAATACAAATATTTGCACGCGCATCTGCATAGATACAAAATGCATGCACATCTTTTCCAAAAATGCTTCGATAACATTATTTAATAATCAAATATATTCGATGTGAACACACGAATTGCCTTAATGTTTGCGTGCATTTATTACGATAATTAGATATCATATAAAAGACGATTAATATAAACTGTTATACATAACAACGAGGATGTTTCATTTCAGAGTGATTGAAATTATGTTTCTGGTGAATTGTATAGTTTAGCATTGTATTAAAAAGTAATGACGTTTAAAATAAATTAAAGTAGAGAGAAACGGGGGGG